>WBMV01002074.1:639806-873334 GCA_013396655.1 Campylorhamphus procurvoides
CGCGGGGCCGGGCCGGGCCAGGTCAGGTCAGGTCAGGTCAGGTCAGGTCAGGTCAGGTCAGGTCAGACCGGACCAAACTGAACTGAACTAAACTAAAATAAACTAAACTGGGCCGGGCCGGGGCATCACGGACACGGTGCGGGGAGCTGGGAGGGTCCAGCCCCTGGGGGAAGGCTGAGGGAGCTGGGCCTGTTCAGCCTCGATGAGAGACGGGGACCTCACCAAGGTGTGTAAATATCTATAAATCTCAGAGGCTCTGCGAGCAGTGGGACACGAGGGGAGGCGCAGAATCTGTTCCACCTGAACATGAGGAAGAACTTCCTTACCGTGCACTGGAACAGGTTGCCCAGAGAGGCTGTGGGGTCTCCCTCACTGGGGACATCCCAGAACCGCCTGGATGCAAATCCAGGTGCTCTGAGATGGCCCTGTCTGAGCGGGGAGGCTGGGCCAGATGACCCAGTGTGCTCCCTCCCAGCCTCACCCATCCTGTGACTGTGACTGTGGGAAGGTTCTTCCCCACTGCATGTGTGCCATGCCCAAAATTGATTCTTAAAGTCCCCAGAGTTCAGGTGGGTATTTATCAAGTTTGTGTATTAGCTCTTGGAGGTGTCATTGAGTTACTGTATCTGCAGAATGATGTGGAAATTAACAAAGCATCATGCTTTGTGAAATAAAACCCACAAGCTTCAGGCCCTCCTGGCAGCTGTTGCCCCCTCCTTGGCCTGAGAGCTGTAAATGACTTTGAACTGATCCATCTCGGCAAAAGTTCTTGGAATTGGTGGGAAGTGGAAATCTACTTGTGAAAGTACTCCATGAAAATCAGAGTGTATTTCTGTACTCAACAGGCTTTGTCTTCTGGAAGGCTGTCAGGACCAGTTAAACTAACAAATGGAAGAAAGCAGTAAGACCTTAATCACAAATAGTGCTTAAGATTGAGTGTATGTGTGTTTGGCAGCCTTATACTTGTCATATGTCACAACTAACCAAAATTCCTTGTACATATATATATAAAATGCTTTTAGCTGACTGGTAGTATGGCCAAGTCCTAAGCAGCCCAAGAACAGACAGACACACAAACTGAATAGAAGCTTCAATACAAAAATACAGAGTTGAGTCTGCGTGTTTTATTTATAAAGGATTGAACTTGTATCATTACTAGCTGTATGCAAGACTGTTGAGTGGAGACTGAGTTCTCCTTTGGCATAAGCTGTTACTGTCTGCTAAATATGTTTGTTGCAATCAATCAAATTTTTCAGAAGGAGAAGGTTATTTTGTTACCTGATAAAATTAATTGCTTCTTATTTGCTACTATTGGATGAAAGCAAGGGTTTTTTTGCTTTGCTACATATTAAGGAAATGGTATAAACAGTGAATTTGACTTTTTCAGGTTTGGCTTAAGGAAAGGACGTTATTCCGATGTAGAATTTTATTCCACTGACCCTGACAATCGGGTAATTAAATGACTTTTTAATACAGTCATCCCTGTTATCTAAAGAGAAGGGAAGTTGGAATACACTGAATAATAGGAGAAAACCAGGTTAGTTTAGATACTACAGCATCTGAACCTGAAATAGCTCCTGCAAAGCAGGCAAGAGTGTCTGTCCTACATCTTGCAGATGCAAGCAATCTGGCTTTGTGTGCAGTGACTTTGGCTCTGACAATTCACATTAAAGCACAGGATACATTTTGCAAACACAAATATGCTGCTTAGGGATGAGGGCTGGCCCTGGCAGAAGAACAGCCACGCTTGTTAGGTTTTTGTGCTGAAAAGAATACAAAGAGTAGTGTGGAGTCAGTGCTGCAGTGCTGTTTTTTGTGTAGTGCTGAGCCAACTGTCTCCAAAATACAAGTAGGCTGTAGATAATAGTTCAACTGTACATGGAAATAAGGATTAAAAACATACATGCAGTTACTGAGACACAAAATCCAGCAAATGGACATGGGCGCAACAACACAATTTAGTTATTTTGTGAAAATTGCATGTTTGCAAACATCCATGTAATTGTAAAGTAGCATATAGAAAATCATACTGCTTTTTGGTTATCAGTTGTTCTTTGTGAGGTGACAGAGTAGAGAATACTCCTCTCAAAGATATTAACTGAAATAAAACAGTGGCACTGATTTTCTGACTGCAATGTTCCTTGTGCAGGTTGATACTATTCAGAATGGACTTGAACATTGTGCAGCTTTACTGAAGAATGTCTTACAAAATGAGACTACAGGTTGTACCTACTGAAAATATAAGTTACATTTTTTTAGGTTTTGTAATACTCTCTTGATTTGATTTTGACTATTTTTTCCTTCAACTAACACTAGGAAGGGAGACTGTCCATAACCAACCTGGGAAAACAACTACCTTTAAAATTACTTCCAAACCTTTACTAGGCGAGGGAAATAGTTCCAAGAGGAAAGGATTAACAAGAAATGTTACTCTTGCCCCTGTTCGAAAAGAAATTGGTAAGTGGGCTTTCTTGGACTTGATTTGTTTGCTCAGACAACACTGAGAGACTCCTCACCTTACTGAGATACAACGAGGCTTCAAATAATTGTTGCCATTTGTTATAGGTTGATCCCCGGCTGGATCCACAAAAGGGTGTAGGCATTACTTCCTGCCTTTTAGAAACCTTAACTAAACAGTACTAAACAGTAACTGAAATTTGCAAATGTTTTTGAGTTACATGTAGAAGAAAGTTGGGTGTATTTACAAATCTGCAATGAGTTTGTGTAGCTCGAGAAGACAGGCAACCTCAGCTGGGCTTTTTGTCCTTATTTCCCTATAGTGCCAATATCAAATAGAAAATTTGCCTTGTCCAACACACCTTCCACTGAGAAAGAACTTTCCAGTGCAGCACAGAATCAGATGGTTCAACCAGTTCATGTGCCCTGCAGCCAGAACTCTCCTGGGATGCATCAGAAACTCTGTGAGCACGTGCAGACTCAGATGTCTCTGATAACAGGCCAACCACCACAGAAGAGTAATGAGATTCCTCCTGTAACTTCAAATCAGGGTGAGTGGAACTGGTAATGTAGAGCTGACTATTTAACTGTGTGAGTTTTGCCCCGAATTGTCCTGATCTGAGCACTGTTTTCTTTTAGGATCAGAAAATGTTACAGCTTGCAATTGTCGATTACCCATGTCCACATCAACACTGTCCCTGCAGCATTCAGCTAATCCCTTAACTACTCAGTCAGTAAGTAAAAGTTTGATTCTGTTAATAAAGATAGTGAATTAGCACTGCCTATTTATTTATACATTTATTTGTGTCAGTTTTCCTAATAATTTTCCTTTTAAAAATTGCATATTTCAACCTGTAGTGTTCGACAGAATAAATAATGAGAGAAAATACTGCTATTCAAAACACATTTCATATAGGCCCCCCAAAAAATTAACTTAGAGGCATTTCAAGTGGCTGCTTGTTTCTGCATGGGGAATTCTGTAATGGACAGCAAACATGGAAGGTACAGGAAACTATTGATTACTGTTAATTGCATTCTCAGTAATGCACATTAGGATCATTAGTCAACTCCTGACAGAAGAAACCATTTATCATAAGGAGCTTTTCCCTGTCAGTGATCAAGTTTATCATTTCTTCAGACACTCTGTACTACCTTAGAGCCACCTATTAAAATGCCTGTGTATTTCAGGGTATAGAGTAGAACTAATGGAGAGGACAAGCTGCCACCTTGGGAAATGTGGTAAAGGGCTTGCACCTTGAATCTGTAATAGTGTAGACTTACCTTCCATCTGCAAGCAGTGCATGTATAGCTAGTCCTGGCCTTGACTTTTAAGAAATTCATCTGCTTAAAATATTGAAAGGTAACAGAGTTACCTTTTTCCATTTTCTTCTCTGTTCTGGTTGGATTCAAGAAACACTGCTGAGATTTTTTCTTTACAGAACAGTTGAAAAAGAACTGTGCTTTAATGTTGCAAATAGCATTTAAGATAAAGGTAATCTAAACCAGATTTACATTTTACTTACTCCTTATTATACAGGAAAATAATTCAATTATTAATTTGTTCTTGTTTTTATAATTCGCAAAGAACGATCAAAACTACATTGAGTCAGACAAGAGTAGTGTTGTTTGGTGCTTTTTTTTTTAAAAGATTTAAAAATCACATTAATTTTTTGATTCATTTGAATATCCTTTATGCAGGGTGTTCCTGTAGACAGTGCCAATGAATGTGTGCCAGAGATGGGAGAACCTGTAGTTTTCCCGGTGGTTTCTGCTGCTCCTGCTGCACAAGTACAGTCTGCCACTGCTCTTCCTAGTGTGATGCCTTGTGTAGCAGCAGGAGCATCAAGCCTTGCAGTGCCTACATTAATCCCAGCATCTTCTGGCAGAGAGATGGCCCCAAGCCAAGAGCACCAGATGAAAGAAGCAGATTTGATAAGGTGCATACAGGCTCACCTGGCCCTCTTACAGTCACATGAGATGCTGAAAGGCAGGACTGAGCAGAGGTGCCATCAGCATTGTCCAGCCAAACATGAGGGTTCAAGTGACATGGAGGAGGATACCTCTGAAGAGCACAGTGAGGACACAGCCAGCGAAGAAGATGAATTGAATGTACTTGACATAGCTCCAGTGAGAGATACAAGCTCTAAGATAAGTTGTGTGAAGAAAGCTCTAAAATCTAGAAAAGAAAGTCCAGAAGAAACAGCCCATAAAGTTCAGACTGTAAAATATCTTATGGGTGAACTCAGAGAACTGGTAACAGATCAAGGTGAGGACATTTTTGTTGTGCAGTTGTATTATTACAAACAAATGACACAAGAGCTCTCTTTGAGTGAGCATCTCAATTTCTGCAAGTTGTATGTGTCAGATGATGTGTGACATCTTTTGGTTTTCCACAAGCATAACACCTACAGGCTTCACTCTGCATAAGTATTATTTTTTGCTGTATTTTAACGTCATATCAGCTCAGGTAAAGATTGTTCCTATTTCATATACAGAGCTTTCCCCTGAGAGAGAGTCTGGTGTGGACATGTTGCAATATCAGTCACACCAAGGCTGGTTGAAGAGGTGGTGGGTTGTTTTTTATTGAGGATGTAAAGCATAGTTTTCATAGCCAAGCTTAACGATTTAAAATAAATATTTTAAGTTAAAGATGAGGCTTTCTTGGGAAAAAAGTAGATACTATTAAGTCACTTTGTAGATTGCTTAATCACATGTAAAATATTACTGTCATATTAGAGCTTTAGAGGTTTATGTGTTCTCCTTTTCTCCCTCACCTCTTGCAGATGATTCAGAAATGCTAAGGCTGATGAGTGAAATAGAAGATTGCATATCATTGCTCCCAGCTGTAGTGGGGAGTACCAATATCCAGGCTGAAATAGCACTGGCCTTACAGCCTCTCAGGAGTGAAAATGCCCAGCTGCGCAGGTGAGTGACTCCTCAGTGATCCTGTGGTTACTGCAGGTGCACCTAAAGCATCTTTAACTGGTCTGTTCTAAATGGCCTGTTTTATCATGGTCATGGTGTACATGTTATGGCTCCTCCCTTCTTGTCTGTGCAGTATTTATGTACTGGAAAGTGTGTTGGTGGGGCTATATGCTTTAAAAATAACAACACATGGCAAGACTTGAGTTAATACTGATGTTTTAGTAGTGTAGGTTACCTCATGACTGGGCTTTGTCTAGGTGGGACAAATGCATTGCTCTGAAAACTGCAGTATCAAGATAGTTAGCCTGCTGATACTATTTTTGTAGTCTATTCTCAAGTGCAGAAGTGTCTGTCATTTCAGAGGAGCTCTCAAATGTATAACTGGGTAGCACCTGACTTCAGAACAAGGGGAGAAATATATACCAGAATGTGCAAAGGGCCTTTTGTGCTGAAGGAGTACAGGAATGTAAGGAAAATGTGTTATTAAAACTTCTTTATATTTCTGAAACATTCCATGATGTTTAATTCTCAGTAACAGCTTCTTACCAGACTAATTTAAAGTGAAATGCTTTTGAGCTTAGTCTAATATTTCTGAATTTGTGCTTTTTCACAATTCACATTTAGGAGACTGAGAATATTAAACCAGCAACTTGGGAAACAAGGAAGCAGTGAGAAGATACCTGGACAGAGCTGCAATTATGAATGTAAAATACTGATGTAGAAAATGGTGCTTGTTAGGGACATATTTGTTACAGCTTTTATTTCCATAGATACTGTTATTTTTTTATTTATATATCTGTATCTTCCCACACCTATATGTATAGTGGCTTTTGGTGGCAAATTGAGTGTTGTGGGTCTAATATGCAACTGCATTTGCATGGACTGTTGGGCCTTTTTAAACTCCACATAGTGAGACTTGGCTCTTCAGCTTCCAAGCAGATTATTTTTCCTTATGTGCCTCTTAAAATGAAGATGACATTAAGATAATTAAGAAGAGAGCTTGAGTTTTATCTTGCTGCTGAAAAACCCCCTTCCCCTTTCTGTAACCAAAATTCATATTACCATTGTTTAAAACCTTAGTTTAGTTTTTAAATTCCAACTGCCACACAAAACACTTAAACTTTTTATGTTTTACTTTCAGTAGTAGTTTCTTTGCAGTCCTTGAATATGATGCTCCAGAATCAATTGAAAGAATCACAGAAAGGACTTGACTCACTGCAGGCTAAGAATGAAGAACTACTTAAAATAATAGAAAGTCAGAAAGAAGAAAATAAACGTCTTGCAAAAGTTATTCAAGATAAAGAAGAAGAACTGCTTGAAAACAAACAGCATTATGACATTCATTCCACCAAGCTCAAGATTGGTACGTGTTTTCAATTTTGTTATTCTTCATTTAGTGTTTTAAAACTCAAAAGAAATAATTAGGTAAATTCTTCTTGACATTTCAGAAGTGGAAGAGGCATTAGGAAATGTGAAGACCCTTCAGTTTAAGCTGGAAGCTTCAGAGAAAGAGAATAAGATTTTGGGCATCACATTACGTCAGCGTGATGCTGAAGTTAAGAGACTGCGGGAATTGACCAGGTACTATTGGCTAAGCCTTCTTTTTTGGCCTCTTGGTGTTGCTGGGTTTTTTCCTTATTTTCTCTTTTTTTTCCCTTGTTTTTTCTTTTTTTTTTTTTTTTGTATTGTGGATTGCTGTGATCTCAATGTCTTGTTGGTAGAAGGTAACACAGGCTCAGACTCCTCTTTGTAGTTACTTTTGTTACAATGATGCTATGATTTTGTTAAAGCAGAGTTGTCATATTCCATAACTTGAGTTCTGTGGTAAAGTAAAATACTGTCTGCTGGAAACCCGTGCCGAGTTTTAACTCTTAATAGCAGATCTGGCAAGAAGTTTTTTCATGGGAAGGACAGGGACCTGAAAACATACTGATACTTCCCTTGGAGGTGTAGAATTTGGAAACTAACTTTTTTTTTTCCCACACTGGTTTAGATCACTGGTCTGTTTTGAGAACAACTCGCAGAAAGATCTGTCTTCAGGACCCACAGCAAGCTCTTCCTGTGGGAATGAGCTGTCCTTTCTTTAGTTGTACAGTCATTTGAAATTGATTATGCCCAGATATAATTATGGGTAAAAGTGGATGTTCTTGGATCACTGAATGAAGCTGGTGTTCTTCACATTTTTTTTAGAGCTATTACTGTGAATTTATTTTATCATGGTCTTTTATGATAAAAATAGCAGCAAGCTGGGAGACAAATAGCTCTGTGCACCCAGATAGTCGTATGCACATAAGATTGGTTTGGACATGCTGTGCAAAGGAAACAAAACTGTTGTCTGATGTGTTTGTAGTTGGTACTGATTGGAACAGCAGAATATTTTTAACGAATGTTTCAGATTCTTCAGTGTAATTTCAGACATTGCAATGGCTGCTGTACTGACCACCAGATGGTAGTAGAACAATGTCCTACTGCATTTGTTTATGTACATGCTATAGACATAAGCATCTTAGCATGCATTGCCTTTGATGTACAAAGCAGAAAATTAGAAGGATTATTTCTTTTTATTATATTTTTTATTTAGAGGCAATGGGAACAATAATTCAGAAAAAATTTCCTAGTGATTTTGATAGCTTCTTCTATTTGTTTTGTAACAGTTTCATTTCATTTTATTTCATTTTGTCCTGCACAAAGCAGATAAACCAGGAGTAATCTGGAGAACTTCACTGGGTTATCCTATTTTAGTTATGTTATAGCCACATTGAGCTGAAGAAAAATTCAAGAAACTTGGAATTGGTTGACATTTGTACTATATTTTTGACAATATGCAAAAAAAACATTGCCACTTTGCCACAGTCTGATAAATCTACTGTTTTGGTGCTATAGAGAAATCTTTTTAGTGACTAATTTTGAACCTGTTTAATTGGTCTTACCTAAACAGAACCTTGCAGGGCAGTATGGCCAAGCTCCTGTCTGACCTCACAGAGGACAACGTTAGACCCAAACCTGAAAAAACCCTCTCCAAGTCTCTTTTGGAAGACCATGAAAAGCAGATGCAACCTGAGCTGTTTCCTGGAATTACCTCGGTAATGACTTACCTCAAAAAATTAGAAATGGATCATATTTTGATAGATACAGATCTTCAGTTCGCAAATAAAAGTGGAGAAGTAGAAATGCAAAATCTGGCCTATGAAAAGTTTGCTGCTGAAGGAAGTAAAATAAACAGTACTTTCACAGAAGCAGCAACACTGGTTCCCAGGATACTACAGACTTCACTGAACCAAAATGCAGAAACCATTAGTGATTCTGGGACTGTACTAGATGACCAGAACAAGTTGGATGAGACAGTTTATATTCCATTGACTAGCAGTGCCTCTAAAAAACAGCAGCCAGGCTCTGAAAGAAATGGTGTGCTACCCCAGAGTAGCAGGGCTTGTAAGACCCTGGATTACTGTGAGCTCCCAAGTTCTGTGCAGCAGTGTGGATGTGAGCTGTCAAAGGATCCAACTGTACTGGATAAATTAAGTGCTGGGTACAGTGTGAAAAAGACTGTGGAAAACACACTCGAAGTTACAGGGGATAAAGCAAAGCCGGAGGGAGACAAAGTCCAAGTGAGACCAAAAGTAATTCCAAGTGGAGCTGCAAAAGATCTCGCAGATAAACCAGGCCAGCCTCAGCCTGGTACATACCCTCATGTTTCGATGCCATTTCCAACAGAGATTTCCCAGAGAAAAGGCAGTAAAAGAACTGATTTCAGTGGCATTTCATTTGGTGATTTATCAGGGAGGTCTGAGTGGAGTGCATCTTCTTTCTCAACATTTACTTCTCGAGATGAAGAGGACTTTAAGAACAGCCTAGCAGCCTTGGATGCCAACATAGCTAGGTTACAAAGGACTCTGCAGAGTAACATTAGGAAACAATGAGTATGAGGAGGGGAACTGGGCTGCACTTCTTTGGATAAATTAGGTTTTTCTGAAGTATATTAGTAAGTATGGTACAGATATGTATATTTGTTTGTAATAACCTTTTCCTAACTGTTTCAATTATGGATAGAATTTGATCCTCAGTAAGCTGTGGTGCTGTTTCCATTGACAACTTGAAATAACTGGCTTTTTATATAAAAAATATAAATTGTTTTTTTTTAAATTGTGACTTAGATTTATACCCTTTACTTGCAAAATTAAATGCGCTTATTCACTCATGTTTTTTTTCTTCCCCTAAGAACTATTGCAAGGTGTGCTATACCTCAGCAAGAGGTTCCACAGGTAGAGGCCAGGGAAGAGCTGGCTACAGAGCAGCTCTGCAGGAATGCTGAGAGTTGCAGTTGCTAAGTCAGGATCATGCTATTCCAAGAATAAATGCAGCCATCATACGGGATTTGTAGTGTAGGGTAAATCCTATGAAATACATGAAGTAATCCTTTTTCACTCATCACTGATAAAACTCAGCTTTCTCTTTGGACCATTTTACTTGAAGGAAGAAGTTGATGAAGTGGAGAGTCCAGGTGAGGGCAAGAAAAGAACCATCAAAGTTCTGTTGTTTTCTACAGTTCTGTTTTAGGTCATACTTTTTACAAATGTTTGATTTTCATCTAAAGTAAAAGAATATAGAACCAGTGGTTAAACACAGAACAGACCAATGCTGAGAAAGAGAAGCAGCACAGCTGACACAAAGGAGACAAATTAGGAATTGGTGAAAGCTGGCAAACCAGTGCAATTAGCACAGCACCAGAATATACAGCCTGAGGAAGGCATGGAAATTCCACAGTTGTTGAGGTGTCAAACATCTAGGGGGCATAAATACAGAGTCTGGACTGCATCACCCCGGTTGGCTCTCACAGGAATGGGAGCGGAGTGGGGAATGATTCCAGTCCTTTGTTCTCCCTGACAGGCCTTTCCACATCTTAGTCTCAAGACTATGCATAATCTTAGTGTTTTAAGTTACAGTGACAGGAAAGTGGTGTTATTGCTATCATTCTGTTCCTATTGCAGCTTTAGCAGTGCTTCAGTGCTTTTTTTAGGGAAAATACTTGGAAAAAGGAACAGCACTATAAGGACCTGAATTTGACTGCTTTTTCTGTAGCATTGCTTGCTTTTTTTTCCTGGAAAGCATTGGTGTGTTTCTTGGTACTGTTTTATGTTTCCATGTAGGAGAAATGTCCCTCCTGGTTAATTGCTTGAATGAACACATTTTAAAGTTAGGATGCAGTCCATGCATTGTGCTGGGAAGCAGTTCTGTGATTATTTTAGTTACTGGTAACTGAGTCATCCAAAGGTATGAAGACAACACATGCTACAGAAGATGCCAACTGGCACTCCTGCTTCAGAAAAGGAAAGTTAGACTAAATAGTGACTTCAGTGATTTAGAATGCTTTTAGGGCTTGGCCTGGATTTCTTAGTACTCTCCACACTGCTCGTGTTCAGATTCAGAATAAGGTTGATGGTATTGAAAGTTAACAGGCTTTAATTAAATATTTACAAGCATTTTCAGTGTAGAAGCTAAGCAAGATTTCAACTATTATTATGGTGTGGATTAAAGGCAAGCTACACTAAATTCTACTCTTTAAAACTCACAAGAACGCTGAGAAAAGATGAGGAAAATATTCGTTGGTAGACAAACCAGTTTTCTTGGAGCTAGAACTTTCTCCATTTGAAGGAGGGTATTTGTCCTGGCCAAAGGTAGTTGCAATCTGTATAAGGCAGCTGTGGTGTCAAGATGCCAAAGTATATTGTTCTTGTGTTGAGTGCATTTCCATTCACTTTTATCTCAATGAGGGAAGATGTTGCACCATCTTAGTTTTGTCCTGTTCATGGTCACAATGTCAGTTCATCAGAGCAGCAGATAACTACTGGAAACCCCTCCTAGGGATAATAAGATATGAGCAGGTTTGAAATGTGTATTCACTTAAAAGGAGTAGAAGCTGAGAAGAAGAAACAGGGAGGAGGAGATTTCTTTAATATGGTGCTTTGTTTTGTACTCAGACATGTCAATCAGAGCTGTAGTATCTTGATAAAATATAAAATTTCCCATGTGTGGGCATTATAAATGTGCACTGTTGTGGAAGCAAAAGCCAGCAAGATCAAATATTTAAGTCTCTTAGAGCTCAGAAAGGCTTCCAGGATTCAACCCAAAACAAGGGCATAGAAACTGGAAATCAGCACAGCTCTGGTGTTCTGATAGCCTCAATGGAAGGCAAATATGATAACATCTCTAACAAACCTGTTCTTTTAATGTGTGTATGTAGTGAATAATCCCTACAGAAAATAAAGACAATCCTAAATTTGCACATTTGACCATTCAATTTTGCAGTCTTGCAAGTACATCCTAAGTAAGATCCCAAGTAACTGAGTGGAAAGAAATTCTTATCTTTGGTGTGTAAACCAGTTTAAAAGTTACTTATTCCTGTAGTAAGGAAGTAAAAATCCCTAGACCAAAGGCATCCCTCTATCAGTGCCAATGCTTGAAACATTGGAGTAGCTCTTGCTGCAGCACATATTTCTGCTCTTCACTGCTCAGGATATGACAAGTGCTTGTCAATGCATAAATTGGGAGTTACTAGGAGTCATCCTTGTTGCACACATGTAGACCTCTGGCCTGTGTCTTTCATGGACTGAGTTGCATTCCCCTCCATGTTACATTTATAAACTTTTCACTGTGATCCAACTGATTGAGCTCCCTGGCTAGATTCCAACACCAAACTTTGTTTCCCCAGCAGCGAAAAACTGTAACTTTCTCTTTGGAAGCAGGACAGAATTTTTACCTGTGTAAATTCAGTGCTCACTTCAACCATTCCACTAAGAGCAATACAATCATCATTTGACTTTTGGTTTTGGACACATCCCTACAATGAGGTAGAGTCGTCAGACTGTATTTGCAATAGAATTCAAACTCCTTTTCTATTCCAGGTTTGTTACAGATACTTTAGGAGAGCTTGGAATAATGAATTGGGCCACAGTGTCAGCTATACAAGTCATTTTTGTGTTGCACATGGAATTTTGCAGTTGTTTCTAAGGAGCAAATAAAAGGTAATGATTACATTCAGATATATTGTGTCAGAACAGCACCGACCTTCCTCAGAGCTGAAGGATCAGACAAAGGGCAGCCAGCTGTGGAGCCTGGGTCGGTAGCCAGGCTAACACCAGTGTAAACAGCCATGAGATATTGGGGACATTTCAAAAAGGAAACATCTTCTTGATGTCTCAAAGCCTGTTCCTTCACACCTGCTGTTTTACTGTGGTCATGGGAAAAACAGCTTTCCACCGTACTGTAAGTAGTTATAGTGTATTTTCAGGATTTACAAAGATCTATAGGCGAACATTATGATGCCAAGTTGAGAAAAGCACAACTAGTTGGGCTGAGGAGTTTATCATAGGTAGGTAGCTGATCATACAGCCCAAGTATTCAAGGACTTTGAATTTTGGCCAGCAAAGCTGGTTTCAAGTTCTGTCCATCACTATCCCAAATAAGAGGGATATATGAAACTTGTACATTCAACATGAAATCATTGTCATGTGTGCAGTAATAGCTGCTGTGAAGCATCTCCTCAGTTGCAAGGATTAACTTAGGAGGAAAAGCTCAGCAGCTGCACCATCAGAGATCATGATTAGATATTAGGCAAAATATCTTCACTGTCTGGGTGATGAGGCACTGGAGCAGGTTTCCCAAAGAAGTTGTGGAAACCCCATCCCTGGAAGTGTTTGAGGCCAGCTTGGACAAGGCTTTGAGTGACCTGGTCTAGTGGAAGATGTCCCTACTCAGGCAGAGAGTTTGGAATGAGATGGTCTTTAAGGTCCCTTCCAACCCAAACCATTCTAACATTTTATGTAGCCTCCTTTATATGTTTCTTGTAAACACAGAAATAACAGGAGTTGCCTTTTTACAAAGCACATTCTGTGAAGTTGACATCTGCACTTTCTAGTGATGTGGAAAGAAAAAGGAACTCTTAAAACACATTTCATCAAGCTCTTTCTTAACAGTAATTTTCCTTTTATGAACCCTTTTGCTTATGGAAAATAGAAAGGATTGGGCAATACTCCAGAAAACCTGAGTTTAAGTTGCATGTAATTCCCTGCTCTGACTTCCTGAGCAAAGAAGGCCTGTAGTCCAGTGTCCCATTCCAAGAACTGGGGAATGGTAATGGCTCCCTACAGACACAAAGGATTGCTGTCTTGGTACTTTGTCCAATTCCATCAGAAACTTTGTAAGGAATGAAAGATGCCTTATTTGCTGAAGTGAAGCCAGTGCTGCATCTGTGTGTAAATAAGATACCTGGGACACTGATTGTGGTCAAATGGCATCATTCAGTTGTGTATGGAAGGAAGGGTTTACAGCTCAATATTTCACAAAATAAGAAAGAAAGCCCCTATGGATTTCTGCTGGCACCTCAAGTACATTTCTTAAGTCACTGAGTATTCAAGCATTCTTAACAAGGGTGATATTTTTTTTTCCTTAGAAGGGAAAGAAACATTTCCCTTGTTAGGTCACAGAAACACATTAAGGCAAAACAAATAAAATCATAGGTTTAGTCACTGCAATAATCCCCAAATAGTGCAGAGGAATATTCGAGTTTGAATGGGTCAGCCAACACAGGTCTGCACACCTGCCAGTGCACCAGAACTTACAAAGAAAGATGAAAATCTCAAGTCAGATTTGGGGTATTAAAGTGAGTATGACAAAAAATTCAGTCCAAACACAGGTTTAACTCTAACCATCCTAGGTCGATCAGATGATCTGACATGACCTGTTTCCCATTAAGCTCAGGCTGGCCATCTCAAATCATTCTTAATCAAGGTTAATGCAAGTAGTGTTAGAGATAGCATCTGTCTTCCCCAAAATTAAGGGAATTCCTTCTGCAATTTCTTTGCAAGGCAAAGTCCTAGAGTCAATTTTCCTTCAGCCAGATGCAGGGATATTCAGGAGTCTTCAGCTCTATGAGTCAGGGATTTTGCCTGCAGAGCCTTTGGTACAGAGGAGTCACACAAGTAGCTGGAGAGGTTTTACTGCTGAGCTCACTTCAGCCTCTGCTTTAGGGTGAAATCAAGAGAGACTGTAACTTTCATGACCGTACTTACAATTAGAGCTATAACCACACAGGAGCCTGAACAGAACAACCTGTCCTTTCCCTCAAGTTTCAATTAGTACTGCAGCTGATCAGGTCTTTCTTTAGTATAAGAATTGTTGGGGGGGGGAGGGGGTGGTGTGTGTGTTTGGCTTTACAATATAAGAACACTTGTGCGCATACGGTATCTACACACACAGTGCATGAGCTGAGAAATATTTTTGGTAGAGAAGGAAACAGTTTCCTTAGTTTTTAGTCTCCAGATTTCTCTCAATCTGTGGAAATTGATTGTTTCTGTGTTCTTTAACTGTCTTGGTACGCGTATTCACTGTAGCTCTTTTCACCTGTTCTGCAGATGGGTGAGGGAAAGGTGCCTCTCTGTAAGCAGTCAACGCTTGGTGGAAATGCCACCCTTCCCTGGTGATCTTTTTCAGGGATGAAATTGTGAACAAGATGTGTCACCTGTGAAATTCAGGTTTACACATATGCTGTGGTTATACCTAAATCCATCATCAGTGAATGATTTCACATGCTGTTTGAAGAATAAACCCCAAACTGAACTGAAAACCCAACGCTTTCATAGACATCTTGTTTGTCAGGGCACAAAATAGAGAGAATATTATCCCACAGGTTCTCCAGTTGTACTCCTGGCCCCACACAAGACTTCAGTCACAGTGCACAGTCATGCAACAACCTCCAGCCATGAAGTGCCACCAGTAGCATTGCAAGTTCAGCACCAGTGACACTTGCTGAAAATCTTTTTTGCATGAATGTGAACACCCATTACTGAAGTTTTTACAAAGACAGTGTAAAATCACTGCTTTCCTGACTGCAAAAAGAGCAGCTTAAACTACTCAGTGTGGTGGCCACCTGTGTTACAGTTAACGTTATGTGGTTTATAGGCTCTAAGCATTTGAATGCCTAAAGACTACTTATAAGTATTATTTCTTTTCAGACTCCTGGTTTTGTCCAAGCCCATGATGAATTCTGGCTATTTCTCTACTGCAATCATAAAGCCAAGACATATATTTTCTTACTGCCTCCTCCCAGATTCTATTCTGTATTTAGAACCTAGCAGTGATGGTTTTGGACTTGCAATTATGATATTAAGCTAAGTGTAAAATATTTTTCTTGGCATAATCTGGAATATAAATAGCTTTAACATCAGTTTCTGGTTCTCTTTATTCCCTAGGGAATGCCAGTTCTGTTCCATAGTTAGTATCAATACTAAGATCATCCCAACATCCCTCTTGCTCCAGCACCCTCTTTCCAAGAAACACAAGCAAAGTGGGGCCAAGAACTCTGCTCTGCCTCCCAAGACTTCAGACAGACAACACCATGAAGATGTTCCTGTGCATTCCCTCAACCTTCAACCCCCTTCCCTCCCAGTCTGCAGAGATGCAGCAGCTCACCATGACATGGAGCTCCCTCCAGCACTGGTGGTGTCTCCAACTGAAGTCTGCATTTCCATTCAAAGAAATTTTTACTGTGGCATTTTTATGTCTCACACAGACCGCTGGGCCAGGCTGTGATATTTAAGGATTACTGATTTACACTTTCCCTCTGTGACATCAAACACATGGGAACATCAACACCTAGTCCAGTTTTTATCCCATGATCCTCTGTGGAGCCTCCCTGCAAACAATGAAGATAGAATTTAAGTGGTTCATTTCATAGCAGCTGTTGACTGAGGAATGACAGGTCCAGATCAGATTTTGAAGTGAATTCTTTCAAAAACACTATTTTTTATTTTAAAAATATCCATTATCAATTCAATTTGCTCAGTGTAACATATACTGAGCAAATAGAAGCTTCTTAGCTCTTCACAGAAGCATTCCTTAACAGGATCCTTGCAACCACCTCTGTGCTGTTAGGGAGCTTCTGAGATGCCCCATTTCAAAGAGTCACAAACACCAACCTTCCCTCTGCAATCGGAGGCAGCAACACCAACCATGATGTGCACTGAGACAGCAGCGAGCAGCGTGTGTATGGACTGAGGCGTCACAGCCCAGCCCTTCCATTCACTGTGTCTGGTGAACACCCACCAAACGTTCCCTCACATCCTGTCACTGTCTTTACTCCACTTTTGCCTCTGACATCTCATAATCCAGCCCTAATCCTTACAAAAGGGTTAGCATCATCCCCTGGGAAATCCCTGCTCCGAGAGCCAGGCTCAGAGCACAGTCTCTGCAGCAGAGCCTCTCTCCCAGCAGCCAGCTCTGGAAACATGGGCAGGAATTGTCACCACAAACCCACCAAGGAGCCTCAGACACGCCTGGTTCTTGCAGACTGGCTCAGGCTGTGGATGGAAGAGTTGCTATTGTTAGTGCCACTCAGGAAATGTTCTAGGCAGTGTGTAATTGTTTACACTTGGATTCTTTTATCAGTGCTTGATTAATTGCAGTTACAACTCATTCACCATTAATATTTTAAATTACTGAGATTTAAATTACTCAGAATATTTTCTAAATCTATTCTGATGGCCTCTTAGAAGCTGCCACCAGAGGTTCCAAAAGTGATAGGACATAGACCTGTGCCCGCAGTACTGGTCCCTTCTTGCCTAATGGTCTTCAAGCATGATCTTGTCTACACTTGGAATCCATGGCAGTACAAAAGGGACCGTTTCTAAAAGTTATTTGAAGCTGATTTTCTTTCTTTGTAAACAGCTTGGGGCACTTCTAAAACACTGTTTTACTGGGCAACAAAAAAGCCATTGTCATCCAGCCATGCTGCAGAAAGTGGCTGCTTAGGATTTGGCCACATCTTCCAAATACACTGTTTCATCAGTCATTTCATCCCACAGAAGCCACAATTGGAAACATTTTGCTTCTAAATTCCAGAAACAACTTCTTCAAGTCTAGAAATTTCCCCCCAGTTGGCTCCTTCAGCTGAATCTCCTCTGCTGAAGTAACTGAGCAGCAGCTTCTTTACCTTTTAAACAAACACACCTAGCCTATACCAAAAGAGCCTTCCTTTACAGAGACCTGGGAGGACTGCAAATATAAGTCATTTTTACAGTGCCTGGGTTTCGTAGAAAAATCGTGCAGGGCTCCAAAAATTAGCAAAAGGACCCTTTTCATTTTGAAGATTACTTTACAGGCTTGTGAGAAGATTCATTACTTGAGTCACAAGGCTTGTGATCATTCTCAGCCTATGCTCTAGACAGTCTGGCCGTGTAGTACGCCAAGTCACCAGAGATTTAATATTTGTGGTTTTGCAGGATTTTAAAGAAGTTATTCTGACAGTTTAAGGGAACATTAACTAGTCTTGTTGTTCCCATCCACTTCTTGCAAATATTGACAATTGAATCAAGGTTTTAATTAATGCATTTCTTCTGTTATTATTGCACTCATTAACATTGAAATACTGTGCTTTTTTCCTCTGGAGCAGTTTTGCATTTCTTGGTCTAATCTTTGTGGCTTTATGCTTATACATTAAAGCCTCTCCCTTTCCTTCCTGCCATACTTCTCTCCTTGCAAATACCACATTGTACATGGTTCTACTCCCATCTTTCTTCCAATGCAACACTTACTGGGATGAGAGTCTTCCTTGATTATCCACTGGAGCAAACAAACTCTTACCATAATGGCATCTGAATGTCTGTGGGTAGTTCAATATAAATCAGAGCTCTAACTTCCAGGGAAACTTCAAGCCAAGTTCTCCAAAGAATGCTTATAAAAGTCTGTGCACTTGTGATCAGTGTAGGTCTCTTGGCTCTGAGCCTGTGAAGGCATTCTGCATCTCAGTGCATCAGGACTTGTATTTGTTAAACTATTCGGTACTTATACTATTTAATAGACAAACCAATATCTGACATCATGTGTTAGTTAAGCTTGAAGTTACTCTGTTCTTCCTACTCCATCCATAACTGATAATAAATTGCAATAATCTCATACAAATAGCAATATTCTTCAATCCCAATCTGTTTACCAAATGCTTCCACTGATCTAGAGAATATTAACACTACTAGTAGTGGGGTATCCAGATTTTAATGAAAACTGACTTTATCCACAGGCAGGAAAGGACTTCAAGGGTCATCCCAGAATATTTAAGAAGAAAGATTTAACTCCATATTTTTTAGTTTCCTTTGTTGAGAGCCACAAATATTTTACCTACAGATATACACAACCAGTCATAATCACCCTGCTGAAACCCTTACACATATACTCTGTTCATTATTTCAGAATCACTGTGTTACTCTTTTATCATCACTTTTCCTGAAGGATCAGTACCAAGATGAGATCTCCTGATCCATTTCTTACAGGGGAGAGTTTCCTATATCCAGAAAAGGTTAACACAAATAAACAAAGATCTGAGACTGTGATAAATGAAGGTTTGTGTGTCTGGTGCTGCAGAATCACAAGAGGCAGCTTACTAATGAGAAATGTACTCATACAGTCATTTATTATAACATGAAATGCCCTTGTACAGCCATTCTGAATCTGCTTCCAGTGAGATAAAGGACTGGAAATTATTAGTGAAGCTGCTCACCATCCAAAGAGACATGAAACTGAGACATGGCTTTTAAATAAATAAGAAAAAAAAATGCCATTATGCAACTGCTATAACCTGTATCTAGTGAGAGAACACTAGTTTGAAAGAAATACTGTACAAATTACCCCAGCAATGTGGTATCACTACTACAAGCTTTATTTTGGGTTTTTGAAGGTGAAAACTTTCCTTACCACCTGTTCTGCTGCCATGTAAAGACAAACACAAATGATTATCTTAACCCTGATGCCAGAGATAAATATTGTGGCAGTTTGGGGCACCACAATATAAGAAATGTCCAGGCTGGTTGAGCCACTGAAACACCTGAAGACCAGCTTCACAGTTAAGTGTCCTAACAATTTTCTGAGTTTTTTCAGTTAGTTTTAGACTTTTCCTCTCTAATTTTCACAGAACGGGTACTAGAATGCCTTTGTTTTCAGTTTAAGTGTGCTTGGTCCTACGAAGGATTCCAGTTAGCTCTAGTAGGCACAAGGTATGTTGTTTCATTGGAAACATCAAATCTAATGAAAGCAGTAGTGCAGATATAATGCCCTTGGGTGCCTGCAACCCAAAGCATGTCTGGGTTGGTGGGAGATGGGATCATTTCTCATCAATCTGTAAAGGTCATTTTGAGGGTTTCCATTTCATTTGGTTGTAAATAAGTTTCCTTGAAGTTTCAGTTGATATTTCATGGTCCAGTACTGGCAACTGAGACAACAGGACCACCTGACACTTCCTTTGGAATGATATATAATTTCATGATCCTACTGTCCATTCTTAATTCCCTTCTCTCTAGACTGCACACATGCATAGCCACATTAAAAGCAGATGATGTTACTTGCATAGAAATGCTAAAATTTGTTATTCATCTTTATTGAAGCCAAATGATATGGACAAAACTGATGCCTCAGACAAAGATTGGGTGTAAAGAGGAAATGGGCTTTCCAACAGCAGCTCTAGAGCCAAAAGCCTCAGGTAGAAGTGTGTTAACAGCAGCCAATCTGTCAGTACTCAGGCAGTTTTCAATGTGTAATGAAAGCTTGTAATTTTTTGCCTTAGTATTTGTTTTTAGATCCCTTTGATTAATTGTTTCCAACCTATCATTACATTTGCCTTAATAGGATTAACTTATCAAAAGCCATAGTTCCACTAATTCACTCCTATGCTCAGTTCTCTAGACATAAAACAATTGTTTCGAAATGTTCTCAGAGAAAAAAATCTTTTGCACTTGAGAAACTGCTAGAGCTTTAATTACAAGGTTCTTGCAAATCATTTAGCACTTGAATGCCTCTAATGATGAATAGGAGTCTAATCTGAGACTCTAGCTTGTTCTGTTAATTAATTAAGGCCATTTTTCTGTGGAGTCAACGTAATTATTCTTATTGTTATGAGGCTAAAAGTCTGCAAACTACGTTCTGTTTTAGAAGATGAGGGATACATACAGAGAAAAAAGTCATTGTACGTCTTGTAGTCCTGAAAGTCTCATACAAATAGGCAAGGAATATGAGTAATTAATTAGTATTAGAATCTCCATTTAAAAGCAGGGAGGCTGCGATATAAAAAGCTGCCCAAATCTGATTACATTGTAAGACTGTGGCAAAGAAATTAAAATGTCTCTTGAGCTCCATAGCTGTGGTGAAAACATTTCACTTTGATGTGACTATGTTACCCCTAATTTCCAGTCTCCAGCTAACATGAGAGACACATTTCTGTTACTAATGAGCTCACACTCCTGGATAAAAACAATATGTGCAACATATAAACATGTCAGAGTTCCCGCTGAAAATGAAACTGGCAGCAAAACATGCAGGCTGAGGGTTTTTTTCTATAGTTTATTTTGGGGTTAGATTTTGGAGTCTTTTTTGCTTGTTTGTAACCCCAACCTCTTGGATGTTTCAGCGTGATATGAATGCAGTGTTTCAAATGAAGGGAGCATGTTTTCCAACTAACATGTGTGCAAAGACAGCTGCTGGGAGGCCTCTCTCTGTTTCATTAGGAGGTAAAATTGCAACTGATTTTTTTTTTTAATGTCTACAAAAGCTGTGGAAATTGGCAAGTCTGGAGACCAACACTTGCTATTCACATGTGGAAATACCTGTTCCTCTCCTGTGCTTCTCACCCCTATCTAGAAACTGTAGCTGGTCAGCAAGGTTTTTCTTTCTATAGAAAACCTCATCATTTCTGAGAAGGTGCCTAGGAAGGTGCTAAATCAACACTGCTAGGGAGATAAGTAGCCTGAGCAATAAGCCAACTTAAGAATAATTAAGATGTAACAGAAATACTTTTAGGTCTTAGAAACCCCACAGCCCACTCATAAAATTATCAAGGTACCTTTCAAGAGACATTTTCTCAGTAGAAGTAGGGAGGAACACTGAATCTCATCTGTTGCAGCAGGCACACAGATAAACAGCCAGCTATTGCCATAATTCATCTGCATCTCACACTTTGCATGGATCTTTTTCAAGGCTTGGTTTTCTTCATCTTTAACAGAGACATTTTGCAACACTCCAGTAGAAACCTCCCTCCTGATGAAATGACCCCAAAGACGGGGGTATGTAAGCAAGATTGTGGTTAGTACCTGTTGGAAAATTTGGGAAAAGCTTGAAAACAGTGTTTGTTGGAAGAATTTGCTGGTTATAATATTTCTGTTCTGCTCTGTTTCTGCAGTTCACCAAAAACATATTTAGCTTTTTGAGCTGTCACAGCCATCAATCTTCAAATATTTCAAGCTCGTTCGATGGAATTGTTTTTGGAAATAATAATCAGAGTTGACATCTGCATTGCAGTGACATCTTAGTTTGTTTTGGAGGTCAGAGAGGCAAACTAGCCACCTTTTTCAAGATTAAGGCTTGGAAAGATGTTAGTCCTCTGCTTAAGGACTAAATATTTGCCTTCATGCTAAAGGCAGTGACATGCATATCCTTAAATATATTCATACATGTACACATATAAAGGCAAAAAAATCCTACAGCTACAACATTGTTTTAAAAAGACTAATATTTTGTTAATCCTTGTGGTGGAATAACAGAGCATTAGTCACAGTTTTCTGTATCTGAAGCACTTCCAGCAAAAGAAATCCACAAAGCACACACTTTCACCAGAGTCGAATGCTGGCTGCCCCAGCAGGGAATCCCCTGCATGTCTTAATGACTGCCAGGTAGCCAATACCTCCCCACAGCTGCCGCCCTTCCCCAGCTAACAGCCTGTCTTGGAGCAGCATCAAAGCTGGCTGCAGGCGTAGCAAATGTGTGCACCTGCACCGGGTAATTACTGGAGCCAATGCCAGCATGGATTAGCTTCAGTGCTCTTGTGAAAAAAGTATGGATTAACTCACAGCATTCAGCTTATTACAGCTGTCTTACTGCACATCCAGCTTTTATGAGCACTTATAAAGCAATATCCATCTATGTTCCCTTTTTATTTCTGATCATGGAGTCCTTCAGCTGTGACATTCGAGCGGACTTCAAAGCCACTCCTTTCCCTGCTTTTCTCCCTCATTTTTTTTTTCTATTTCAAACTCAATATTAGTTTGCAGGTTACTGCTCATGTCCTGCCACCACACTTACACCTATTGCCTATTTCCAACTTTCATATAGTATTTACTTTTTTATGTCTTTGTGCTGGTTCCTTCCTCATCACCTGGAACCAGTAGGAATACTGGTTATCCACAAAAGACAATTTAGAGATGACTTCTAAAAATCAAAATGGCTTAGACAACCAGTGCTGTCTGCAGTAGGTACCCATTTAATGAAAGCTGCATTTAGACTTCTGACTTGTGATCACTATTGTCCTATGCTGGAATAAATCTGGAAATATAGAAATTAAGACCTGTTACTTCTGTAGCCATTCTCTTGAGCTGTCCCCAAAACCACATAAAATTATTCTTATTGTGAACTTGCAATTTCTTTTCTGTGAAAATGTAGTAAAGATAAAAATACATTTCAGCTCTTATATCCTGCCTGCTCTGTGTATGCCTGTTTTGTCTAGACTGTGAGCAATGAGAACCAGACACCATCTGAAATGTTAATTTACTTCATTAAGGAAATGAGGCTTATATGATCCTGGTATCTGTCTGTGCCCCTTTAATAGGTTTGAACTCATTGTCTGATTCCAAGCTAATGTGACAGAAGTGGGGGAACAACAAGATAATTGAGCTACTACAAGTTCCTTGGAAATTAGAAGTTGTAGAGAAGAGAGAGATATAAGTGTTCTGAAAGCCTGCTGCAAAAAATACACATGTAGCCCGAGACTAAAGAATCCCTACAGTAAAGATCTCTAATAAATTTCCCCTCTGCTGGGAAAAAAACAAACACCTAGAATCCAAAGTTTTAGTTGATCAGGAAATACAAATAAACAGCAACCCCAGTCTAGTAGGCTGGTGCCCAGGGAATTAGCCTGCTTCTCTGTCAAAAAGCAGCAACACATCTTGTGATGCACAGGAGGAACTGACACTCCAGTGAGACAGGGATCAGATTGTCCTGGTGCTGGGCTGGGCTTGGCACTGCTTGGGACAGACACTGAGCTGCATCAATGCTGTGTGAACACTGAGTGTTTACTGTAAGTGTGCTCGTTTGGATTTGGCTGCTAAAAGACTTAGGAACTGCAAGGGCATAAAGCAGCCCATGACATTTCTTTTGATCAGAAATTACTTGAATACCCAATGTTTCACTGCAGAGAAAAGAGATGCCAACTTTGATGCCTGCAGATTCTCTGCTGCAAGGAAGACAACCTATTTTTAAGCAAAACCTTTCCTAGCACAGGTGAAAGGAAGAGCACAACTGGTATTAGGAAACTGCTCCTGGAACTGTAATTCATAGGGACACTGTACTGGAAGAGCTGGGCTGTGAGTGAGTGAGTGCAAGCAGATAGAGTATATTTTACACTGAGCATGTGGGATGAAACCAGGAAGATGAACAGAGAAAGATCTGAGGAAAAAAGGAGTTGCAATTCTTTTCAGTACTATGTGTATCTCTGGGCTGGTACCCATTTTTGTGCTTGGCCATTTTCAGCCCAAAAGTTCAGGGATATTCTGTGCCTTGCTCAGGGGTGAACATGTGACAGAGTCAGCTGCTTTCCATCTACTTTCCTTCTTGAGGAGCTCTGTTCCTCTCTGACAGAGAAGGGAATCCTTCCTCTGGAGATGGAGGCGAAGGTCTAACTCAAGGAACGAAAATTTTGGCTGTGTTTAGGCCAATGGTGGCTTGCCAAGCTTGCAGGCCTGCAAAGTAACTCTTCAGCCCAGCAAAAGATGTTTCCTAGGTGTTATGTTAAAACACAACTGTCCTCTGCTGCTGTTAACAGTATAATAATAATTGTCATGTAGCAATCTCCGATTGCTGTAATTTCCTGGCAAATTGACTTCACTGATCCCTTCTGTCAGCCAGTTGCTGCTTTGGAAGATGTCTATAGAGGAAACGATTTTATTTAGAATACAGTTAATTTCCTCTCCATAATGGAAAGTAGCTCACCTGCATACTGCCCTACATCTTCTTCTCCAAAGCACCCTGTGGATGTGACACCCCACATGGGGCAGAGCACCTGGCCTGTAACCAGGTTATTCCATCAGGCACAAGAGGACACTGTTAAATGTGGTCTCCTCTCCTCCACACAAGGAGTTCCCTGCAGAAATATGAGAGTCTGTCATGCTTTGGAGCTATGGCAAACAGTTAAACTTTTAAAGTTATACTTCAGGCCTGTCTCCTCTGGTACTGTATGGTGCCGACAACAGAAGGATGTACTAATTGTATAAATAAAACTTATAAAGGACACAACCATTGTCATTTACTCCTTGCTTTGCAATCACAAAAAAGGAACAAGAACTTGTCTCGTGTAGTTCTCAGCCCTATACCCAGGTTCTAGGAATCCCTTAATCTTCCTTAGGAAGGAGGGTATAGGCTGTTCTTTTGAGAAATAAAATTTAACTTAGCACAAATTACTCTCCTGGGGGTTTCTGTTTGTTTGTTTGTTTTCCTTATAAGCTGTATTGGACAGGCAGTAGCCAGTATTTATTGAAAATGTATTTTCTCAGCAAAGGGCCAGATTATGGAACTCCCTGCACCAGGACACGTTGGGATCAGAGGACTTGCATGACTTGAAAGAATCTGAATGTGTTGCTGGACACCAGCAAACTGAGTCTTCAAAAGTAACAGGCTTTAGGGTAATGCTCTAGGTGCAAACTGTAACAGAGGAATGCTGCAGGATATGGGGTTTGGCTACATTGCACTATGAAGAAAGAGCTGAGTAACTTGGCACTGGTGCGTAGTAACTTGGCACTGGTGATGGCTGTGAGGCCAACAAATACTGATTTGGCACTCCTGGGCTTCTAAAGGGTCACAGATTTGTCTCTTACTTGGTAAAATTTCCCTTAGGCTGACTAAGCTTCTTGTCATGCAAAGATCAAGCAAGTTCTAGATTTCAAGCAAAGAGAAACCACCAAAGAGAAGGACCAAAATGTTCTCTATTGATTTTCCTTCTTACTATTACTATTCCTATGGAACGCTGCTCATATCATGGCCCATGTGCCAAAGTTCTAAAATAGCTGTTTGATTGTCCTGTGAGCAAATGGAGGCCTTCACACTTCATTCTCTAAGTGCTCTCTCCTCCCTTGCTCCCAGTAGGGTAAGAAGTGTATGAATAAAATACACAAATGTGTATCATAAAAATGCTTTGGAGATGGTTGTGTTTAGCAGAACAAATGGCCTGACTCTGGCAGTTGGTTATTTGTGCTGCAGGAGGCCTGGGAAGCCCCACTGGGTGAGGTATTTTCACAGGTCTATAAAAGAAAATACTTTGCTTCAGGGAACACCTTCTGCCCTCCTTGTGTCAAAGCCTAGAAGCAGAGTTGGACTGGCAATTGCCTCTTTTATTTGCAGTCAATCAGCTCGGCTAAGTGGCCAGACTAACTTTCTTTGGTCTCCCAAAACCTTCCTGTAATTATATCCTTACTTGATTTCTCCAAAGACTATATTGACACAAACAGGATTAATTCTTGGATTCTGCTAGTCACTGGCAGTAAATTGCATTTACTGTCTCTAGGAGCGCTATGATAGTCCTACTCTTTGTATGGGTGATCCAGTTCACTGTGTTTGGAGAGCTGAATGCCATTCACTGGGTGAGGAAACGTAGGGTAAGAAGGCAGATATCAGATTAAAGTAAATGGAGCTTCATCCACCCGATATAGCAAGAAAAGCTGGAAATTATTTTATAGATTTTTAAAAAAAAAACTTGATCCTACAGCTGGAAGCTGGAGTTCAAAATAGAACATCACTGGGAATTTTGCAGAAAGAGAAGTTTCCAGATGGACTGTAAACTTCCAACCTGCTCTCTGGGCTGGAGAACTCAGTGTGTCTTTGGTAAGTATTTTCTCTACATGCTTTTCAATGCTGTGATGGGAGAAGAGGATTCGAAGCATATGAAATGTTCCTGGTCTTGTGTAATTCTTGGTATGTTGACAGAGCAGTAATGAAAGGCTGTTTCAGCTGACCAGTTGGAATATAGATAGAGAATGTGCATGTGGTGAGGAGATCTGCATTCAATTACTGTCCCACCACAGACTGGCTGCAGACAAGACAATTATTCTGTGCCTCAGTTCCCCAGTTCTAAAACAATGAGCTTCCTTTGTCTGACTTGTCTGCTTAGAGGATGCTCCTTGGGGCACTGATCATCTCTTAGAATGTTTTTCGTTTTACTGGTTAATACAAAGCAGCTCTGACTACCTGAGTGCTACTGGAATTCTATTGCTCCCAATCAGAAGAAGTGGTTAATTAGTTATCTCTGGGTTTCATTTTTGTTTTCTTTATCTAATCTTGGCAAAAATGCTTTATTCTTGGATAACAGCATTGCATAGTACTTTTGAAAAATTGTCTCATGGGATGTCTTTATTTCTCTTTTATCCCACTCCATCCAAATTGAAGGATGGCAGCAGTGGCAGTCCAAACTGCTGTACTGGGCCACGCAGACAAACCTCTCTTAGACCAAAAAATTTTGTTATAGACAAGAACATATGAGTAGCACTGCAGGGTTGTTTCATTGCCAGTTATCCCCCTGTGCACAGAAATAAATTGATGCTCTCAGGTTAGATATGAGATGCCAAAATGTCACTTGCCTAGGTGAATTTTAATGCAGTCTCTTGTGTATGTGTGTTATTCACGTTAAAAATATCACTTTGGCACAGAAGCCACTTGGGCTGACTTAAGAAATGTTTCAGAGATAACAAGGAGACATAACAGTCAGTGGAAGCATTTCCAATCTGGGATATTTAATTAGACCATATGACTGAAAATTCTTATGATCATCAGAAGATCAACATTCCAACATATTCTTAGTTATATTTATTAAATATTCCCTTTTTTGGTCCTAAGTGTGAATGTTTGGAAAAATGTTAAATTAATACAACCCACTTGACTTCACTGGCAAATTTTACAAAAGGAGGAGGAAAAAATGTGGAAGCCACTGAAAACCAAAGGGTTTTTGCTTTGGAGAAAAATAAAGTTCAAGCCAATGCTACAGACTGGCTGGAACTCTTCCACAGTTTTAAAAGGAAAAGACCCTATTGAAGGCTCTTTTCACAAAACTCCTTTGCTTCCTTTGAATCAAGAAGGAACCAAGCACACTTAACACTGTGTAATACAGATTTCTTTCAGAGAAGCCAGCTTTATCTTGAAGTCCCAGCTAGTTAATCTGCTCAAACTCATTTTTAACTTAAAGTCTGAGAAATTTGATGCCACCACAGGGACTTAAAGTTTTTAGACTAAATGGAATTTGCTGACAATACTTTCAGCTAGGGCACTGATATAGCAGGATTGGTTTCTCTCATTAAGTTTGGTAAAACTGAATGTTTTCCTCTTCCAGGGAAAAAGAAGGAAGGGGACAAGCAAAGTATTCATTTTCTCTCTCCCTAGATCTGTAAACTGTACTTGCTACATCTATATGATATCTTCAGATACGTGTGCCATAGCCGAATGATGTGCAAATGCTGCTGTTTTGGAAGTGTCTGGGAAATCCTTCACTCCCCTGCCTGGAGGGGAGCACTCCCCCTCCCTAAATTGCATGTTTTCACTTGCTCTGCAACAGAGGTCTGGCTATAAATCCAGAAGCCTGGGTATATCTACAGTGTAACTGGGGTTGGCTTCCAAAATATAGATAGTGAACTGTTTATGTGAAACTCCTGCTGTGGATGGTTGGAAATCCCAAATATGCATTGGAGCATAGTCAGAGTTGTGCTGCATTTACAGGTTACTATAATATCTTCTTGCATTTTTACTGTTTGGGCATTGCTTGATTATTGAACAGAATTTCCTGGCAAAATCCTTTAATTACAAATGCTGTGTTACTCTCCTGTAACTGTCGAAGTTACCTAACATGAGTTTTGTCAAATAATAACTTTATTGCCATGAATTAGGCAGCATTCAGATGTATCCTCTCAATTTATCATGTTTACGTCTTCAGGGTAATAAATCTGTGTTATATAACACTTACCAGACGTTGTTTCTATCACACTGTCCTGCACTTTCCTTTCCAAGGGTTGGGGTATTTGCACTCCTTAGCTTTGTATTAAAAAAAAAAAAAAAGAAAAAAAAAAGAATACTGTATGACTCTGTAATCATCCTGTAGCCATGACCAGTGTTTCTTTCTTTAGGATAGAAATTGAGATTAGAGACTGAAGCTTGTAATAACAGTAAATTATACTCCATAGTTGTCTTGGCTGGTCTCTATATGGAATGGGAATGGGCACTAACTGCAGATGTAATGGAAGCTCTTTACTTTGGGCTGTTGAGCAGAACTTAACTATGCTCTGATAGAAACAGTAATAAGCATATTTGCTGAATTTTTCCAGCCCCTGGTTCATCTCAAACTCCCCCTGTTCATATGAACTTAGCTCTGCTGAAGTGAGAGCTCAGGACAGAAACCTGTGCCTTCCACATATGCGCAGGCACTGTCTGTTTCCATTTCATGAAAAAAGACAGAATTAACTGCAGGGTGCAGAGTGACAAGATTGTCCTTCTGATTATTGTCTTTGTAGTGAACCATAAGAAGGTTTAGGCTGGATATTAGGAAAAGGTTCCTCACCAGAAAGGTGTCAGGCATTGGAACAGGCTGCCCAGGGAAGTAGTCACAGCACCAAGACTGACAGAGTTCAAGAAATCTTTGGACAATACTCTCAGGCACATGGTGGGATTTTGGGGACTGTCTTGTGCAGGGTCAGGAGATGGACTTTGATGATCCCTGTGGGTTCATTCCAACTCAGGCTATTCTATGATTCTGTGATTCATCTGCAGGGTCAACCTGGCATCAGTCGGTACCTGTTTCTCTACGCCTGTTTGCATAACACAGAGTTACCACCCCCTTTATCCATCACTTGACTTACATGAAAACCAATAGCACTCTGTGGACGGATTTCATTCAGCAACAGTCAGAAGTAGTTAATGTTTTTAATGCTTTAATGTATGAAAGTGGAAGTTCTCTGCCACCACGTGTGGCTTTAGAAAAACGAAGGTGCAGAATTTTTGCAGTCCAACCAAATGTTTGGTCTGCCAGTCTGAACAGCTTGTTAGTTTGAAACACAGATTGTACATTTTAGCTGCTATTAAAATCAGTGGAATTGCTAGCTTCTCCTTGTTTATTCCACTAGCTTATATGTTATTTCAGCCTCTAAATACAAGAGGATAAAACAGCTGCTGAGTTTCCAAATCTGAAAATTCCCCAGCAGCCAAATGCTTATAGCCCTGCTGCCTTTTCCAACAAACATAAAAACATAAAGGCTCAGATACCTGCACAAGTTACCACAGAGGAATAAACTGCCTGTGTGGTCTTTTACTGACACATCTAATTCATTTTTCTTGCTCCTGAGCTGAGTGAACTGATGCTGGACTAAAAGGCATGTCAGTGTTAGTACTACATCGTGTTTGACCTCTTGGCTTCTTCTCTCCTTAGGTACTCAATCTCCATTTGCAGCATGAAACTCACAGGCTTTTAATACTTTCTATGTTCTTGATCAGTAAAGACATAAGCAGGATGAAGATGATAATTTAGTCTGCCTGCAGATTTGGAAAGATATTGTAGTGGCTCCCTTTTAGAATATTATCTTCTCATCTCAAGAGATTAGAAACTGCATTGCTTTTAAAATGAGTGAATGAATTTTTTACATTCTGGGAAAAAAACCAACAAAAACCAACAACCGACACTAAAACAAACAAGCAAAAAAATCAAAACACCAAGCCCTCACATGTCAGACAGAAAAGAAAGAATGGGCTCTGGGAAATGGATCAATGTGTGTTCCTTCACAATAAAGTTACTTCCCAAACATATCAAAATGCAGTTGTGTTTAGGCACCTCCTGAACTTTATCCTGAAAGGAACCTTAAGGACTTTACAGAAAGATTGTAAGTGAAAGAATGAATGGGGAGCAAGGCACAAGGCAAAGGGAGAGGTTATCTTTCCTCCCTTTATGCAGCACTGCTCTTTGCACTCCTAATCACCTGATAATAATCTGAACCCCGCAGTTCAGCTCCAGTAACTCACTTTTCCAAACACTTCAGCTGGGTAACTCCATCCTTCACTCATTTCCTGTGCCTTGCCCAACAGAAGCTATATAAGCTCTCTGAGGGTTTTGCTGGTTACAGTCCATGCCCTGTAAGATACAAAAATCTAAACGTAGGTCAAGATGAGTTAAAATCTTTTAAACACAGCCAGCCACTGTTTCCTAAACACGTCCCTGGAGCAGCTGCATGAAGGATGTTTACAATTAGAAAACAACCCTCAAGTAGCCAGTTCAGAATGCACAGGATTACTCTAGCGAGCAGCATTCATTAAATGTCATATCTGAAATTTCATTATCTTAAATTTGATCAGATTTAGGATCAGCATCTAAAGTAGTGGAACTATTCACTTGCAGCATCCTAGAGGGCTCTTAGGACAAAGACCCAGCTAGAAGATAAATGGTCCCAAAACGACTCCGGGGACAAACTGTGGCTGGGAACAAAGTGTGATGTCACGCTGGCTTCTACTAGGATGGGAGATCCCTCACTTTTTTTTTCCCCTTTCCTTCTTGATCTGATTTGTGCAATCAAAATAAACAAACAAACAAAACCAAACAAACAACCTCCCCAAACAAACTAAAAATGAAAACAAAACAAACAAACAAAAATTTGTGAGGAAAAATGTGAGCTCCGCTAAAAATGAGTCAATCCCTTGAAACCCAGCAGGGGCACTGTCTGCTCTCCTTCTGGAGCTCAGTGGCTTTCATCACAATTCAAGTGTCTCCTGCTCCTCCCTCTCAGCTGAAGGCAGATGCGGGTTCACTGGCAACACTGGGCCTTCTTCTTTGTGAGTGTTTAAGGCCTCAGCAATCATTTTAAATTGAAAGCAGATACAGTGATGCTATTACAAGATTGTCTAGAGCAGCAATTCCCAACTGGTATGACATGAGAACATTTACAAGAAAGGGGTTTCATGAAGCCTAGGCTAGAAATCATCACAAAAAAAAGCACAAGCATGATGCAGAGCAGCATTTCCTTAAAACAACACTTAATGTTAAGAAGAAAACTCCTTTCAAAAGGTGTTGGCAGTACAGACTTCAGTCAGACCATGGAGAAGACCAAAGCAAGCTTGTGCCAGGCTCTGTGCAGCTCTTGGGTTTTCTTGTTCTTTCTGTATTCTAATGCCAAATAAACATTTATCTGCTGAAAGAAAACGTTCATACAACAAGCACCTTTCCTTTACAGCTCATGTGTCAATGGGTTTGTAGCTGCGGGATTCTGTGCACTGCTGTTTGAAATCAACTACAGACAGACAGCTATGTGCTTCAGCAAAGATCAGGGATGGATGTCCATTTTTCAGCTAAAGAGGAAAATATCTGACAGTCCAGAATATTCCACAACCATGCACTGAGAAGGAAGCAACCCAGGATGTAATTAGCTGGATGTAATTAGCACAGTATGTATGTACAATTGAGTGTTAGTATTATGAAGTGTTATCTGGCTCCAGTTTACCTGTGAAGTAAACTGGCGAATACCTGTCTTTAAAATTTATTTGTACCAACTCATAAGTTTACTTTACTTTACAGTTATTCTTAAAACCTCCTTGAAACTCTGTTGTGACTTCATGGAAGAGAAAATCTGGAGAGAGAGGTTTAACAGAGACAAGACTGAGGTACTCAGCGCCTCTGACAATAAAGTGGCTCTTCTTAAGGACTCCCACTTCAGTGATTCCAGTTTAAGTAAAAATAAATAAGTCTCTATCTGTTTTCAAAGTCCCAGAGCTTTTAGAACAGGAAAAGCATCTTGTTCTCCTAAAAGAGTCAATCTAAAGAAATTAGGAACAAGAAAACTACTGCTGCCTCCTCTTAAAGATGCAGCAGCAATTCCTCCCAGTTCACTCACTTTGTACTGCACATGAAAGAGTCAAAATTGATGGCTACAAGTCTTCATGGGCTCATACTGGTAACTGCTCTCATCCTTTGCACTCTCATCCTGCACTGCCTCCTCGTACAGCCCACTCAGGTTGCAGGGCACATGCTCCACCAATGGCAGAAAAAAATCACCTCAGAATCTAAACAAAAATATTGAGGTCTTTGCAAATATAAAACTTGCGACATCGCTGCAGTGAAGTGCAGCTTAGCTGTGACTTGCTTATCTTGGCCACATTTTTCTGAGTTGATGGCTGTTGAGAGGAAACAGTGAGGGGAGAGAGAATTGTAACCTGGACTGTGGTTTGCTCTATCACCCCAAAGGTATCTTAGAGCCTGGTAAGGAGCACGTTCTCTGCATCTTTTGCTTTCCTTTTACTGTAGCAGTTCAGAGCCATCTTAAGACACCTAGCAGTAATCTGTCACAGCACAGAAAAAGGCAAGAGGACAGAAAAGAAAAGCTTTATCCATAGAACCTGGACTTTTTCTATGTTTATCCCCATGTATGTTTATGATCTGGCTATAAATCCATTTCAAATAAATAGTTGTTTGGGGTTTTTAAATGTACAAATAAAAAAATATTAAATACTAGTATAAAAAGGCTTGAAGTCTGCAATGTACCTGATTATCCTACCCCTCCCCTTCAGAGTCTCGGTTCCACATTATAAAACAGCAATGCTAAGGTCCTACTATTGAAGAGGATTCAATTTGTCCCCATCTCTCATTTGCTCTTCCTTCTACAATACTTTAGCACTTAACACAATTAACTGTAAACGGTTTATTAAACTAAATCCCCTGTCCTAGATTTGGATGTCCCATGGCAGATGTGCCAGGGCACAGGCCCTGGGGGTGGGGAGGCAGGGGCATCCCTGAGGCCCCTGTGTGCCTGGGAGTGCCCCGTTGCTGGCACTGGGGCAGTGCATGGCAGGGCTGCAGCTCACACAGACCCCCACACTCTCCATACACACTGCCCTGTACACCTACCCCCTTTAGGCACCCTATGCAAGTTCCACACAGACCTTCACACACATGCCCTGTGCACTCCCGCTGTGTGCAGGTTATGCACTCACTCCAGAGCACACCTACGTATCCCACGTGTATTTCGTTCATGCCCCATGCCAGCCCATAAGCATAGGGCCATCAGCAAGGGACCATGCTTCCTTCCCCCATACCTACACTGTCTAAGCCCCCCGCGTGCCCATCACACAGCCACCCCATGGCTCTCCTGCGCCCAGCACATACAGCACCGGTGTGCACCCCTACACACTGCTCAGACACCCCCAGACCCAGCTGTGCGCACACACACAACACCCCCATATGGGGCCGCCCCACCTGGGCGATGCTGCGCTCCACAGGTGCGGGGCTGGGCGTGCCGAGCCCGTCCCTCCCCTGGCTCTGGGCTGCCCCTGGACCCCCGGCCGCTATCGAACACGGAGGGAAGGAGCTAAAGGCAGCCGCGCCGACCGCAGTCGGTATCGCCGCCGGGCAGCGCTTCCCCCGCGGGCTCCGCTCTTCCCCCGCGGGCTCCGCTCTTCCCCCGCGGGCTCCGCTCTTCCCCCGCGGGCTCCGCTCTTCCCCCGCGGGCTCCGCTCTTCCCCCGNGCGGAGAAGGAGGAGGAGGAGAAGGAGGGAAACCTGCTTCTCCGGAGGGACGAGGTAGCGGCGCTGCAGCGGGCCAGCCGGCTGCGGGCACATGCCGGGCTTGGAGCACCGGAGCCGTGGGATTCCTGCGGGTGTCGCAGCCCAGCTCCCCTGCCTGCCCCTGCGAGAGCCGCAGCCGCGCTCCTGCGGGGAGGAGGGCTCACCTACGGCTCCCCTCCCGGACCGCATTCATCCGAGAGCAAGCAAGTCTGGTAGTAAGTACTTGTCATCTTTTATGTGTGATTTGCTAAAGTTTTATTGTTCCCTGTTGGCAGGTAGCAAAGGGTTTTGAGGAAAACGCATTTATAGGCTCGGCTGTAAGGATAAGCTCTCTGGCTCTCCCTTGGGCTCCTGAGCGTTTGAAATACAAAAAGTGCATATGTGGAGGCACATGTAGGAATGTTCCTTCTCTGCACGTCTTTACTGTTTCAGGCAAAATTATGTCTTGGATTTGGTTTTTTAATTTTTTATTTTTATCTTCTGCTGTTCTCAAAGTAATTTGTACCGTGTTGCACAACATGCTTAGTGTCTGAGAGAAGGATAAATCCTGGTGACACCACTTAAACCTACTGCATAAGGATGGGGGAAGAAGATGGATATTTAAAGTCATTAACTTGGCAGACGGGGGAAATCACTTCTCTGCACGCTGCTTTCACGCCATGGAGCAATATGCTTTTGGGGATTCTTTGTCTTTTAATCCTCTTTCCTGTGTGTGCACATCTGGACTCTGGCGTGGCACTGCACCCTGCACTCAGCCTGGAAGGGAGTGGCATGGCACACCAGCAAGGGGCTGGAGACCAGGGATGGAGAGATAGAGCATCTTTCCCTCCTCTTACAGTTTAAAGATACTTTTTAGCCCCAGCCTTGTCTTCTGCAGAGTAAATCCAGAGGAACACTTCTCCCAGAGTCAGGAAGTGGAGTCAAAAGTGTTTTGAAGGCTACGTTATGCTCTCTACAAAGGGAATGGCTGAAAGGATAAATGCAAATACCTGATTCCCCACACCCTACTTCCAAGGCGATTCCAAGCATTGAACCCCATGGGGGGTGAGTGCGGAGTTGCGTGACATGCAGAAGGTGTGTTCCTACTGAGACTCTCCAAAATTATGCTACCTCTTTGTGGAGTGCTGGAAATACCATTTCTGCCAGTGAAACTCTAAGGAAAGTAGTAATTCTTCTTGCATTTAAAATCCCTAACAGAATCACTGTCTACCTCCCCCTACTTCCTGTGCACATCTTTATTTTATTTATTTCGCTAATTACTTGTGTTATTTGCCAAATATTATATGTGTCTTCCTGTGCAACTTTTATATTTGCTGAGATGTTCCTGGAACTAGGAACACATTTTAGGAGCCCTCAGTTTTTAAACCAGAATTATATTTACTAATAACTGAATAGTTAATTTTCATCTGGCATGTATCCAAAGTATTTTGTTTCCTCTAATGATACTGTTCTTCTGTAGCTGGTCACTGCGTGCACTGTAGTTTGATAACACATTTTCATGATACGCTAATGTTGCACTCGTCCTTAACACTTTGCATTCTAATACTACAGGAGAAGTGTCTTAACTTCAAAAGTAACTGGTGTGACTTTGTTGGTTGTAGTAGGAGAAGGTTTGCTACCAGAGGATGGGTCACTAGAATGATAGGCAGCATGTCCTGTGCTGGTGTGGGATGTATTAATGGCATTTAACCTTTTTAGATAGGCACAAGCAGAAAGAAAATGCCTGGTTTAATAAACATCACAGTTAGGATTTTATATAAATGTGGGAAGCTCACACTAGTTAATATCACTGACCCAATTTTTATTGGTCTTGTAGGGGAAATCTTAATAGGTGTGTTGCAAAGCAAGTTAGAAATCTGATACTTTGCTCCTGCAAGCATCTCTCCATAGGTCTAGTTGCTTTGCTGCTTTAGTTGCTTTGCTGCATGGCACAGAGGATGAAGGAAATAATTCAGTGAAGTTCTGTCGGTTTGCTTGTATAATGCTGAAAGGGAATTTATAAAGTCTGAAATAATCAGGGATTACGTATTGCCATTGGCTTAAGTTAAATGTAAGAGACGCATCGTTTTTCACCAGGTTTTGGTCTGTCTTGTGTTCTCCCTGGCTCCTCCTTTAAGTTCATTAGGACTTCCTCTGGGCGATGATCCGATTTTTACAGTCAATCAAAATCCATACCAATATCCTTACGCAGTCCAAATACACTGTATTTAGAAAGACTATAAACCAACAGCTACAAATTACTTTCAGAGCCCTCCTAAAACAAATTGCAGATGTAAATAGAATTCAGAACTGCTCCAAAGGCTGTGCCTTAAAGTTGTGGATGTCTAAATCCAGAAAATGTGCTCAGAAGCTGTTTGTGAGCCATGTAAGGAGATGGCTGAAGTTTTTGGTTGGACTCTGGAGAACTGTAGCCACAGTCTGTGGTTGTTGGACTCTGTTAGGTAGTTTGAGTTCAGGTCTGAGCATGGGCTGGAAGTGATCCTGGTTTTGTGGGCAGACTTGTCTCCTCTCCTTCATAAACATGTCAAGTTCAGAATAAAACATGCTGTGGTTGTTTGCTTTTGCTGTGTTTAGAGCTGTACTCAACAGCTTTTCCAAATTTTGTTCCACAGGTATGAGTTAGGAAGTAATGAAGGTAATTTATTTTTTCCCATTGGCTGGTTAAAGCCGTCCTCTCTCTTTGAGGCTAATTTACTCTTTTTTAGCTGCCTGTTTGAAGGTAGGTGTCCTTTCTCTCACTAATCTGGAAGCACATTGCTGCATCTGTTGAAGTAGATTTTTAAACTTTTTCAGTGACTTCTGCTATGCCAGACAGGATCTTAGCAAGCCCTGTACAACAGCCTTCATCCCCTTTGCTGATGGAAGTGCTTCTGTGATGTACACTAGGACTGTATATGTTGTTTGGATTTCAACACTGCATGCAGAGAAGATATGATTAATCTAAGTGCTGGAAAGTGTTCATTAGTGAAGCCATATGGATTCAGGTAGAATGGACTCTGGGGTTGTTTGTTCGCTTGCTTTTGGGGTTTTCTTTTGGTTTGTTTGTTTTTTTTTTTAATTTAGCACAGCTTTAATTGTTGCCTGTGATTACAGTGTGGGTTTTGCTAAAATCCGGGTCTTTTTTGGACAATTGTACAGGCTCTGTTGATTGTGCTACAGCAAGGTCTGTCTCTAATAATGTCTTCATTAAGTGTCTCCAAACAGAGAGTAAACTAATTGCCAGCCTAACATGTCATTTGGCTCTTTGAACAAGCTACTGAACACTAACTTATGAATGGATACTTAAAAGGTTCATTAGCAACCTGCTACATGAAAGAAATGCCCAAATGAAATGAAAAGACATTTGTAGTCCTGTTCTTGCTGTTAAAGTTGATATAGAATTCAGGTTTAGTGTTCGTGGGAATCTTGACTAATTTCATAAACTTTTTTTGCCTCTGGAGTTTCAGCAGCTGCTCCCTATATAAAAGCTGGGAATAACTGGTTCTGCTTTAGTAGGAATGAAAGGAGAATTGAGCTCTATAGAAATGAGAAGATTAGAGCTCCATGAGGCATATACCCATTTAATGCTGCTGGAAACCAAACTGGCTCAAATAATCCTAACTCTCACTTCTGGTGAGCAGAATTTCTAGGGAGGGGGGGGAAATTCCCTTAGTGACTTATTAACAAAGGCTTTTCAGGTTTTCTGGGATTTATCATGTGAGCCTAATCTACCTTTTGTTCATCCGGTTGGCAGGCTTTAAGATTTAAAAGGGTCTGCAGAAACTCCTCCCCCACACTCCTTATTTAATTAAAGAGGCTTGGTGCATTATTTACCTTTGAGTCTTCCATTTATGTGGGAACAATGAGTTGGGGTTAGCATATTGTAAAATATTTGTGAATGCTGCATTATAAGCAGGGAAAAGAAGCAAACCCTGGCTATACCTTAAAATTTACACTGACCTATGTGCGTTCAGTCAGAATGTCTGGAAGTGAGGCCAGTCTTACATAAATACTAAAGTATAAATACAGGTGTGTAATACAGCAAATTTCCCTGTCTCTCTATGCAATTCAAAGGGCCTGGATGAGGGTCAGTTTAATTTGCTTCTATGAGAGGTCACCAGTATGATCAGATGTTCAGGTCAGGCCTTTTAGGCACCAATATTTTTTATATTTTGCTTTGGTAGTCCAGCAAAGACAGACTGGTAACTGTAGTTCTCTCACTGGTTCACTGAGTTACTTCTCCTCCCCCACTCCATTCATCCCTGTAGCTGTGAGCATCAAGTTGCAGATAAAACGACTTCTGAGAGAGCAATGGGATGCAGCTCTTGCCAAAGGCAATTAAGTGCTTAGGATTACAGTGTGCTTTACAAAGTGTGTTCCTGCTGAATCCCTTTCCTCTTCTGCTTGCTGGCACAAGACAGTTTCTTGGCACTTACCTTTGTTATAACAAGTCTGAGCATTTCTAAACTTCATTACAGCTTGTCAGCTCTCTGAAGAAGTATAGCAACCTCCAGTGTCTTCTGTTTTGAGGACAGTCTTGCTGGTGATTCTTTATTAAGAGTCAGCTTGACCTTGTCACCTCTGCTATAATTGGATTAAATTCAGTCACTTGCCACAAACACGGCCAGCTGATGGCATATTAATTATTCAGACTGAAGTGCTGTTTTCTCAGCATGGGTTCCTTGGTACCAAAGGCATTTTTAGGGCTTGTGATGCAGTGGATGTGCCACAGGATACAGAATTGTCACAGAGGGATGTTTTCTCTTTTCTTCATATAAGGATTTAAACAGACCATAGATTCTGTGTGAAAGTAGGAGATATAACCTGTGGGAGAAGAAATGACTGGCTCTGCTTGCCAGTTGTGCACCACTTACTGCTGTTTCTTGTGAAATGTGATAAATTGCTGAGAGTCCACAGACATCCTGGCTGAGGAAAGTGAGTGATGGCATGTGCTGTTTTACACACCCACTGCAGTTTATTTCTAATTATTGCACAGCAGGTTAAGATCATTATTCATATTGTCTCTTTACTGCTTTTTCTGTTATTCTTCAGTAGTCTTGTGATCTGAGGTATTTGCAGAGCAGCAGTATGATATCTGAACAGAAAAATGTGCCCAAAAGGACACTGGAACTGTGTAGTGAAGGATAATCTGATCACCAAGCCTGTAGTTTTCATTCTGAGACCTTTTATATGCTCACTAAACCAGTGTAATCCAGCTTTCAGTGGGAACCACTGCTAAGTAGCAAAAATCACTCTCCTGATTGTTAACCTCAGGAAAATGCCATGGGATGAGTGAGTAACGAGGAGCCGAGTTGCAAATACTCTTACAAAGAGGATTTGAGTGGCTGGAGAGACACAGTTGTACTTGGTACAGCACAGACATTCTCTGACATGTTCCAAATAATGAAAGGATCCCTGTTATGTGAGTTAGCTCTTCTTATCTGCCTGGAAGTACTGCAAGTTTCCTGTTTACTGCCAAGGCCTGTAAAGAGTTGCATTTTGCAGTCAGCATGGGTCAGAGGAACTAGAGCTCCCAGCTCTTTGTTCCTATCAGGGCACTGTTGCATTTGATTTCAAGGTGATGTTGCTTTCTCTAAATTCCATAAACTGATGAATACTTATGGTGCAAAACAATAGATAAACAAGGTGAAGCAGATGTGAGATTTTCCATATCTACTCAGTGACAGCCACAATTTCATTTGTTGTGTAAATGTGCAGTGCAAATAATAATAAGGATGCTTGCTTTAATGCTCCCTTATAACATAGTTGCCTAATCATATTTTTGACACTGTTAACTATTATGAAGTTGCTTGTTGCTTAATGGAATAGATATATAATTCCATTAATTTTTTAAATGGTGTAAACAGTTTGTTAAGTATTAAAGGGATTTTTTTCATTCACATATTTTATGTATTTGGAATCAGTGTCATTCAAAGAAACCAAAACAACCCAAGACAAAACACTGACCTTCTCTCCTGAACAAGAGTTAACAATTTGGCTAGGTGAAACAAATAAAGTATAAAGGGCATGTTCTGTAAGAAGCACTGTCGAAGTCTAGGTCAGGGAACCACTGTCTGTGTGTTCTTATGCTGTTGATTGTATCCCAAGGAAAGTTACAGACCAGAAGCAATAAGCAGGCTGTGTTTGAAATACACAGAAAAGAGAAATTTGTCAAGAATGCCTGCCTTTTCTCAGGTTATTTAGCTCAGATCTCTTACAATCATAGCTTTCCTTCAGTGGAAGAAGAGGAAGGTCTTAAATCAGTGCTTCATGTCTGACAATGTTACTGACTCCACAGCACTAGTTCAAGTTCTGCATAGTTTTGGAGGTGAGAAGCCTTCCTGTTTTGTGCAGCGTAAGTTGACGCCAGTGCTGTGTCGGTGAGGTTGGTGATATCTGCTCGTGCTGCAGCTGTTCGAGTGCTGACATTCTGGCCATGGTGGCCTCAGGGGTTGAGTCTTGGGCAGAGCCTGAGAGACCATCACAGAGGGAGCCCTGGCTTTGAAATGCAACAGCTGCTGTACGGGTGTCTCACCCCCAGCCCCGGAGCAGTGCAGTTCCTCTGACCTCACCAGAGCTGCAGCATTCATGGTTTGCAGTGATGTGGGAGCAAAACTGCGCCTATGTTCTTTTAAATGGTCTATTTAGCAGCTCTTTTCCATCTGCAGTCTCCATGCCAGTGACAGGAGCTTCCTGGAACTGACAGGAGACACAAAAGACCTTCTTCTCTAAACCACTGGACCTTAAGAATATTGAAAAGATGCTACAACAAGCCTCATAATACACCATTGTCAGGCTCTCTCTGAAGATGCCTGCAGTGCTATCATACCCCTGAGCTTTCCAGAGGGGGTGTGATGACCCCACATAGAAAAATTACAAGAGTAATAGTTTGGGTGGCTGTGGGGAATTCTATGGTGCTCCTTCCGCTGGCTGTAACTTGAAACCAGCTGGAGACATTTAGTGCTGACTGAACTCATGTAAGAGGCGAGCAAATATCTGAGCATGTGTCAGGTAGGTTTTTTAGGAAGAGATCTTGGCTTGTGAATCTGAGAGTGTGTGGGTGCACCTTTCTCACAGACAGGGGAGTGGTGAAATGTGATTTGTTTCATTTTCCTCTGTTTCCTTTTCTTCCTACTCATTTTCCTGTTGCTTTGCTGTACAGAAGTTTTTCATGTTGCTGTGAAAATGTCCATGCTTGTGAGTGGAGTGAGCACATTTGAATGGAAGAGGATGCTGGTTTGTGCAGTCTGCGCTTCAGCATTCCTCAGGGAGTGGCAGGGGTTGCATTCTGTGCTCCCTCAGCCCTGCCCAGGGATGTGCCAGGGCAGCCTGTGGTGCTCTGGCAGGAGAGGCTGTGCAAGCCCCCTCTGTATCGCTGGGAAAACAGCCTCGAGTCAGAAAATTGCAATTTTATTATTTTCTTGTCAATCGATACAGACTTCTGATCACTGGTTTGGGTACTGAGGGACAAGACCTACCACAAACATGTATGAAGTCGCTTACAGAAATATTTACTCAGCCCTTTCCCTCATGGGTCCCTCTTGCTGCACAGTCAGTGCAGGTCACAGACAACAACAGCCCTGAGGACGCCTGTCCCTGGGGATGTGACCCCACATGGTGTCCCCAGCCCTCAGCAGCTGCCATTTTCTTTCCCTGACACCTGGTGTTCAGGTGTTCTCTGGCTTTTTGGTCTCATGACAGGTTCTGGGCAGTAGGGACTTTTCCCACTGGGGCTCCCCTGGCGCCAGAACTGGTGGAAAACCGCTGGGATTGGCTTGGGGTGGCTCAGGGGCCCCTGTGCCACTTGTCCCTCACACCATTTCCCAAATTTCCCTGTACGTTTTGTGAGGGGTGTTGCCTCAGGTGTGGCTGTGGGATGGCAGTGAGTGTCTGTGAGGGATGTGCCCCCAGGTGTGCCTGTGGGATGGCACTCAGTGTCCATGAGGGAATCCCCTCAGCTGAGGGGCAGGAGCTGTGCCGTGCAGACCTGCCCATCGCCCAGGCAGGCTCCACAGGTCTTGCCTCCATTTTGCCTCAGTCCTCACCTGTGGAATCAAGGCTTTATTGCAACTGATGGGGAACTTTGTTCAAGTTACATGCTAAAGTCGGTTTGAATGTAGGTACTGCAATACTTATTGATGAATTAAGCACATCTCATGCTGAGTAAAAGTTAGTCAATGGCTGTTTGATGTGGGTTTTCTTCAAATGCTTCTAAACTCAGCCAGCGGAAGTATTGCTCCTTCATTTTACCTGAAATTGTGCCTTTATTGTGTTAATCTCAGGTGACTAATAAAGAATTTAGGTTTTTTTTTTCTATCTATTTAGTTCTGTTCTGTTATGGAACTCAGTTATATTCCTTTTCCAAGGTATTTCCAAGCTGTAGCTGTGGATTTTGGGTGGTCCTGGTTAGCAAGAAAAGAAGTGGGGGCTCTGTTCCTGACTGGACCACAGTGACAGCCAGAAGTCAACTCCTTGCATGGCATCTCACCAGCAAGGGCAGTCAGAGATGGTCAGACAGTTCTCCAGGTAAAATAGTGTGGACCTTACTCCATTCTCCTCATACATAATACTGGCTTTAAGCTTAAGGTAGTATCCTCTAACTGCAAATGCTTCACCACTTTTTTGCTTTGTCTCAGAGGGTAGAAGTAAACATAAATGTGTAAATAACTTTTAATACTTGATGTTATAGTGGTTTTATGATAGTGTAACTTTGCTAGACAACTGAGGTGACCTTCTCTGAGGTTGCTGTGATGGTTCATCAGTGCCCAAGCACTGTTCAGGGTCCCATGTGGGTGACAGGTACCCTGTTTATTACATTATTGATACTGGAGTAGGGAATGGCAGTAATGAGCTTACTGCTCACTAAATTAAGGAGAAAGTGAAAAATGTGTGATGTTTCATGTCTGTTCATGCCTGTTATGGTTTCTGTGGTGAGCAGAATTCACTGTGCAGCTTTCCAGTGCTTGTTCCTTTCTAGCTGGTTTTATTACAAGCATAAAGCTTGGAGATAGACTGTGTCAAGGGCAGGAATAAGAGAACTTTGTGAGACTTTGTTAACTTTTTATCTGTGTGGCATAGAATTTTTTTACCTGAAGAACCAAACAAAAATATTTTTAACCCCCTCCCCCCCTCAAAACTGTAAGAGTAACAAGATGGTGAACTAAATTGAATCTCAAAACAAAGGATTTATGGTCTTGAAAAGCAACTTGCTGTAATTACATTTCTTGTGATTTTTTTTTTCCTTCTGTCCAAGCTTATGTTTCACTTAGAAGACAGGAAATACAACTTTGCTGATTACTTTTTTTAAAAAGCTATAAATAACTTACTGTCTTCAAAGATGGTGTTAATTTAAAAAAATGCTTCTGAACTGAAACTTTGAATTAAAAATTGGGTGGGTAGAATAATTACTTATGGATGTCTGTACTGTGTGTACAGATGTTAAAGGTGCTTTTAGAGGAAAGGGTGTTATAAGAAAAGTTCTGGCACCTGTAACTGGTCTTCATTGTTTTATTTCCTATTCTTTGCTGTTTGTATCTGTCCTTGTCCCACTCTCACCCCTGCCATGAGAGTTAAGAAATACATTTGTTTTCTATCACCTTGCTCCTTTGCTAGGGTCATTGCTCATCCTCAGGAAGTGGTGCAATGTGTGGGAATGCTTTAGTCTATCTGAAAAATTAATAACATTAGAACTGCCTCAGTGTTCCAGTCAGTCCAGTGTTGTGTCTGGCGAGTCAGCAGGAGAACCTTCCACTTCTCTCCCTACTTCTTCAGTTTCCACAGCTCTTGTGCTAAGGATATTAGAGGATGTGTACCTGTTTAGTCCTTTAAGTGTCTATTTACAGACCTGTTGTCCAGAGTTTAATCCCTTTTTGAACCCATGGACATCCTTTGCCTTCACAGCCTTGCGTGACAGCAAGTTCCAGAAGCTGGTAACCTGCTGGGTAAACAAGTGGTTTCTATTTAAATGAGTTGAGTGCTGGTTGTAGCGAGTACTGCCATGTTCTAGTTTTGTAGGATTGGACAAATAACAGTTCTGCATTTAGCAGTTCATGGGGTTTTTTTGTTGTACCTGGTCATATCCACACTCAGCCTTCTCTCCAAACTCAGGAGTCCCAGCCTCTTTAGTATCTCCATCTACTCCATTTCTATTTGGTTGTGCTTTTTGGCAACTTGCTATGCCCTCGGTATGTGGAAAGCAAATCATAAACTCAGGCTGTGGGAGGGCTCAGGTTGCGTGAAACAGCAGAAATGCCCCATCTTCTTCTCTTTCGAAGGATTCTGATGATATTGCTGGCTTTCCTGACTGCTGTTGAACACTGGACTTAAGAGAACTGTCAAGGAGGGCTCCAGCTTCTCAGTAGGAATAGTTGAATTGATAGTGCCTTGAGGAATTACTACACTAAAGCCTTCCTGCCAACTTTTCTCCCAGTCTGTTAGTTTTGTCATTGATTGATAAACATGCTGAGTAACACCAGTCCCAGGAGTGATCCCAGGAATTGCACTGCTGATTCCTCTCCATCTTAAAAAGCCTGTTAAAAGCTCCATCCTTTGCTTTCTTATTCTTTCTAATGTTTGCACTCTGTTATGTTCTGCATTCATTACTGTGAATGAAGTTGGACTTGCCAGAGCATGGTTTCCAGGTTCTCCTATACAGCCCTTCCTGTAGCTGGGAGTTATCCAGGCAGGATTTGCAAGTCCTCAATATAGAGACTCTCTGTGGCTCTGGCTTACACACCTTGGCTAGTGGTTCTTAAATTCATATTTGAGTTTCTTCAGAACTTGTGTGAACATTGCTCTGTCCCAGTGATTTATTAACATCTAGCTTCCTTGTTTGGTCTGGTATTTCCTGATTTTGCTTCAGATTGGTCTGGCTCCTCTGCCAGATTTGCAACAAAGAGTGCAATGGATGTGGAAATATCCCTGAAGATTTCAGCAGTAAAGGCTGATGTAAAGAATTCATTGAGGCTCTTTGCTACAACTGCATCATCTCCATGTGCCCCTGTTCCACTTCTTCCAGCAGCTGGGCTGCTTTCCTAGCTGGCTTCCTGTCTGTGATGTATTTCAAGAGCTGTTTGCTAGTATTTACAGGCAATTTTTGGATTGTCTTTTAGGCCTCTTAATTTCCTGCTTACATTTTACTTACCATGTTTTATGGGCTTCTCTGTCTTTACTTAAGCAATTCCTTTTCCAAGAGGTGACCTATGCCCTGCAATACTCTCCTAACTCTCCCTGAGGCTTCCTGCTTTTTGAACTGCTCCTCTTCAGCATCCTCTTTTTTGTGCCACATCCTTGCATGGTCCCCTTTCTTAAAATTAAATAACTATGCCCTGATTTTTTTAGGTGACCCTTATATCAGTGCTGTTCTTTGTGTTACTTAACAAGTAGCCTTTATAGTTTTCTCTGGGCTGGGCTGTACGCTGTACTTGGAAGGTTTTTTTTTTTCCCCCTGGAGAATTGTATATCTAGAAAAATGACTGGTATAATATTTTCCTTTTTTTTTTTTCCTCTTCTCTCCACAGAGGCTGTTACTGGGTATTTCTGAACATCCTCATGTGTTGGTATACAGCAGCTATTAGTATTGTAACACTCTGTGGAAGCCATCTATTACAACTGAGGGGCACCAGCTGGGCACAAAGCCATTCTAGGTGCTAATGGAGCTGGATATGTTCTTACCTTTTGCATACACACAGTATATGCAGTGATCATTAAAACTTTGCACTACTGAAATCCTGGGCTGGATTGTGTGTGAAATTCACAACCTATGCACTTAAAACATCTGACAAGAAGATAGCCTTGCTTTTCCAGTTTTGCAGACATGAAAATAAAACCCACCTGAAGGAGAATACTCTGTGGTTATGAGAGGTCTCTGTGGACATGTTTACAAGAGCTGAAGCATGTTTATACTTATTTCTGTGCAATTACTGGAAGATTGTCCTTATTTCATAAAGCATGTGCATGCATTTGAGGCAGCAGTACAGATGTTTGCTCTCTACAGATGCACTTCAAAGGGCTGCTTTTACAGATACAGTCCAGCATTGAAACAAGATATGCAAACAAGTTCTCGTTGATTAATATTGCTCAGCTAGCTGAGGCTCATATTAACTAATAAAACCTAGACAGGTGAATAACCTAGTACTGTGTTCTCTTTGCCCTGTATCAGTGAAGCTGTATACATCCTTTCTGGTAGGAGCACAGGATTGGAGTGTTTGTTGGGGTTTTGGTTGGGATTGTTTTGTTTTGGTTTGGGTTTGGTTTTTTTGGTGGTTTTGTGTTGGTGTTTGTGTGTTGATTGGGGTTTGTTTCTGTTTTTTTTTTTCACTGAGGCACATTTTATAGCCATCCTTGCAATCTGTAAATAGATACACCCAAATTTGCGGAGCCTATCTGAGCCTTTTCTTAAACAATGAGTGCTGGACCAGTCTTGCTTCAAATCTAACTATGTCTGTGCTTTGTTCTTGGAATTCTTGGATTCAAGCCTACTACATATCTTCCGGGACCAGAAAGCTGTTGGAAGTGTACATGCTGTCTCTGGGTGATGACTTTACTGATGAGTTGCAGGAGCCCCCCATCATATGATGAGCTAAATAATGAAGTAGAGTTGTGTACTTTAAAAGTTACTGCAAAAAAAAACCAACCCGAAAGTGAAATTGAGCAGAGCAGTTCCTTCATCAAAGCTGACTGCAATAACATCTGTGGTGAAAACCTGGACCTCATCACTGCATTGTGGTACATGCAAGGGAAATGATGTTAAGTGAAGCAGTTGCTTGGCACAGAGAGGAACTGAACCTCACCATTCAGAAGGCTTCTTGCAGCCCTGTGTCTGACTAATCCAATCTTGAGTGATTTCTTATCAAATGAAATTTCAGTGGCTGTCAGGATCAGGATATTTTGTGGTCATTGCCTTCTCTTGAGGTATTCAGCTGTGGTATTGTTCTCAGTGACAGGCTTTGGAAGTTTTATTCCTTATTATCTAGATATAATTTTTCTACTTTGCAGTTGGAATGGTCGGTTTATGTAGCTACTCCAGCCAGACCTGTCTGATATTTAGGTATCAATAATTTCACCAGTGTAATAACTCATCGTTTTGTAACTCTACAATACATTCTTTAATTTGAATTATTTGCAGGATGTCTAGCAGAATGTTTTTAAAATGGTATGGTCAAATACATGGTTCTTACTACTTTCATCACTAGGTTTCAAAACACTTTACAAAGAAGTATCTGAGGGAAAGGAGTTTGGAAGGACTTCTCTAAGGCCTGAAAAAAAGGTAAGCAAGGTGAATCTTCTGTTTCCATGTCTGAGTGCAAAGCTGTCTTGTTCTAACTAAAATCAGTTTAGGAGGTTACTGAATAAACTTGTAAGAGAATACACTTGCGTTACCTATAATGCAGGCTTAGTCTAGATTTAGCTTAATGTACTGGGGGGGAAGAAAAAACAACAAAAAGTATCTTAGAAATGCAAATGGACCCATGAGAATGTTTCAGTATTATCAAATATTAAAGTTCTTGGCTTTAAACTGCATGCTTCACATGCAGAATTTCTGAAGTCCATTAGAGAATTTTTGGGGGGGTGAATTTTTTAACCTAATTCACTGAGTCTCTAATGTCAGATTTCTTTTTTTTTGCCCTGTACTTGCAAATTAATATTAGTTCTCTTGGTTCAGGTGTATTAATTAGGTCAAAAAGATGTAATAGAGGCAAGCCAAAATAATAATTTATTCCAAAATGACTCAACCTCTGAAAACTGTTTATATGTTAATTGACTTCCTGTTATCTGTATCTGTTCCACTCCATCTGCAGATCAAGAAGGTTTTAAGGTTCTTATAAACTGGACATGAAACTATTACTAGCTGGTTTTGGAAGTTTGTAACCTGAAAAATAAAGAAATAAGGATAAAAATAACCCTTCAAACTTAGGACATGGATTCCCTATACCATGCCCCTTCCAGATGACAGTTATTCACACTCTTCCATCTTCAAATGAGATAGCTTAAACATGGTTTGCAGGAAGACTGTTCTGCAAAGTTTCCAGGCTTATAGGAGACAGAAATACTTCTGGAAACTAAAAAAAAAAAAAAGCTTACTAGAAAAAATAAAAAGTTTTGAACTGTTTGACAAATACTGAATCTCAGCTTGTGAAAACAAAACCTGAGTTTTGGTTCAGTGTCAGAATTTGATGCTGTTATTTTGAATAGCTCTGGTTAACTTAAATTCAGAACAAGGGCTGACTGCTCCCTTTTGTACTGTGGAGTTACGTAGTACAACAATTAACTTGGAGTTATGTTATGCCAGCCTTTTGTGAAAACACAGAGGAAAGCCTTGTCACTGCCCCTAAAGAGTTTTGTTCAAGATGATGAACAGCTGCTTGCTTCCAGTGCAGTGATTTTTATAGACACAGAATTTTATTTAATGGGGAGCTGTTCTGAACTGATAAAACTCGGTATTTGTTATTTGTTTGGTTTTTTTTTAACCTAGAGGAATTTGTTGTGCTTCTACTTTTATTTTACTGCTTTTCAGAAGCATGTTTCTTTTCAGTTGTGTTATGATGTACTCAATAACTTGTTAAAACAGATCTCTCAGGAAGCCGTGTGGTTTTTTCATTTGAGAAAGATAGGAGACCAAAACCACATGTAACACCTCCTTTTTTTTTTTTTCTCCCTCCCCTGATCTGTTACCTTTCTTTGTGCTTTGGAAGAAAGATGCTCTCAAATTTAGATTTCTGCAGCTTCAGTTTCCCATGCCTGGGTTTCAGGATGTCTCTGAGATACCTTCAGCATGTGGTACTGCTGGTCTCACCCTGAAAGTGTTGTTCTGTGTCATAAGAAACCTTCTAACCATCTTCAACTGAGCTCAGTGTGGGTTTTGGCTATAGTATGAGCACATATATATATATTTATAGTTTTAAACCTATTTTTCCCAGTCTCCAAGTCATTGTCATGCCCCATTTAAATCTCTCCAGACTCTTTCCATGCCCTATTAAGGGTTTATATGGGTAGCTCTCATGTCAAGGCAGAAACCTGTGACTCCCTGCCTTTGTGAGAGGACTTGCTTTTGCTTCAGTGAGGCAGAAGACATTTTCCATTCTGGGTTTGTGTGTCAAAGTGCAAGAGAGGCCTTGCTTGGGCTTCAAAGTTCTCAGAAATGGTAAGTTTAAACCAAAACTGGGGGGAAAAACGCTAGTGCTATATGGCTTTTAAAGAAAAAAGGAAAAATCCAAAGGAGAGGAAGATCTAACTAGGCCCTGGGGATCAATCTTGACTGTGCCTTATTACCACAGCTTTATCCTTTCCAGTTCTTAAAGATGCTGTCAGTATTGAACTCTAATGACCTGATTAATGCATTGGAGGGATGCCTATGGGTTGTGGTATTGATATTGTTTCCAGATGGCTTCCTGGCAGGCAGATTGGCAGCAAGATGTCATCTTTGTGGTGATGAGGAGGAAGAGTGTGGATTTTTTGCTCTTTATTTTTATGGAGCTTGTCTCAGCAAATAAATACCAGTCTTTGGGTCAGTCAGTCTGAAAAACAGTAGCCTTGTGGTGAGCTGAATTCTGTAGATTTATTGGAGTCTATAGAGTAATACAGGAAAAGGATATGATATCTATATTGCTTGCAGAGACTTAAAAGCCCTGTAATACCTGCTCCTCCTTCAGTCAGCAGGGAGTTGTCTTTTGAAGCTGCATGTATCCTGTGCACATGAAATCTGTGGGATAATCCCAGACGTGCTTCAAGGGGCAAATACTGGATTTCACTGGATTTAGTTCAGAGAACTGAGTTCAGTCAATGCAGCAGGCAGCAGCTGTTAAAATTCTTAGGACACCACTGTGTAGAATTTTCTTCCTGTATTTTGTGCTTCAACCAGGCAGCACTGACCAGACTCAATATAGTTGAGAAAGGGTTAAACTGAATTACTGACAGCATCCAGTGGGTCACACTAAATGACTGAACTGTTCCTTTGTGATAGCAGTGTAGTGTCTTCTGGGCCACCAAGAAATAGCTTCTTTTTAGTGACAGTGTTGTCATGTTTTGTCAGTGTTTTGACACGTACATGATGGCCACATGTGCAGCTGGTTCCACTTAACCCATGAGATTAAAATGGTTTGTCAAGTGGCTTCTTAATTTTATTGCTAAAGCAAAGATTACCCTCCAATCTCCTTTTCCTTACAAGCAGATTTCTGTCATATATCAGTACATTGAGTATGGACTTGTTGGGCAGAAGAATCAGCTGGGAGACTGGGAGTATCACAGTGCAGTTCTTCCTTTGGATCTGAGTCCTTTCAGTCCTAGAAAAGTGTTTCATTTCTCTGAAGGGAGAAGAGCAAGATCCAGTGAAAAGTCCCTATCTCAAAAAACTGAAAATTCACTTTCTGTCTTGGTGAGATTTGCAAGCTGTGCTGTCTCACAATTACTCATTTTAAAACCAGTTCAACTGTGTGTAGAAGAGCTGTTCTCTGTGCAAAGTTGTTTTTGTGCATGATAGCTTACAAGGAATGAGATGGAAAATTCCCTGGATTTTTTCATCCACCTTCATTGCATTGCTATTTCGCACCATTTCCACACAAATGCTTGATTCTGTGTACGGACATGCTAGGGCACAATTTTCTTCCTTTCTTATCTGTTCATCTCTTTTTAACATCAGAAGAGATCAAGGTGGAACGAGATGTGTTTTGCTGACCTCGGGACCCCACATGCCACCAGTGGCTTGTGAGAAAGCACTTTATGAAAGGCTGATGCTGTAGCTCTAAACTGTTATTGCACATGTTTTAACATATAACCTAGGGGCAGACCATTGTGATCTTGGACTTGCAGTGCTAGAAGAGAGGGAGATAACAAACTGCTATAGGAATAAAAGCTTTGGATAGGGTTTCAAGCCTTAATAGCAGTTTTTGTTGTGAGGAAGCTCTGAAATGGCAGTGATTCTGAGCCAGGCTGTGCTGTAAATTTGAGATGTTAGAGAATTTGCTTGTAACGTTCTCTGAGACTTCTTACAGAAAATGTGGTTCTTATTGCAATGTGCCTCCTCATTCCAAGAGGACTGTCAGCTGGTTCTACTACTGCTTGCATCAACAATGCTGTAAACCCTGTTTTCTCTCTTAATTATCATATTAGTGTTCTCCTAGACCATGAAATAGAGCCTTCCATTTAGACATGGGTTTAATGGTGGGTTCAAACCTGCTGCAGCCTCTAGGTTTGGTAGGGTGCAGTGTAGCAGGGCGAGGCTCATGGTTTTGGCAAAGCTTCACTTCTCTGCTTCAGTTAAATTTACTTTATGACCTGTACTTCATCGGCTTCACTCCTGAGTCCTACTTGCTTCTTTCTACAGCCAGGTCAGCAAAAATCCCATAGGAATTTGAAATGATGGCTGCAGGACACAACGTGAGAAAGCTGCCTCCTTCTGCCAGGGTTCTAAACCAGCTAAATCCCTAATGCATGATTTGTGTCTTGTGTATATCTGGCCAAATGTTTCCATGCAGTAATTAATGGCAACTGTCTGGTGATCAGTCTGTAGCAGAAGGATCACTAAAGCTTTCTGTGAGAAAGCTTTCGAGGAAAACCAGTGTTCCAAATTCATTTCACCACTTCAGTTGTCTTTTGAGGACCCACAGCAGCCTGAGGAATACAGAAGCAGCCAAAGTCTTGTGCCAGTTTGGCTTACAAATTCAAATTAATCTGGACAGAAAATACGTATCAGGGTCATTGGCTAGTGTCTTCCATAGGAGAAGAAATTACTCCAAAATGGGTTCATTGCTATAGATGTTTGAGAGGCGTAGGGAGTGTTTTGGCTTAGTCTATCTAACCCAAGGAAATCTGAAATAGAGATTTATGTTTCTAGCTTAATTCTTAAAGCTGTGGGCAGGGAGGGAGGAAGGGAAGTGTATCCAGTGGTATGAGGCTAAAGGCACATTGCCCAGATCTGCCCTCAGAAATGTAAGCACAACTTTCAGTAATTTTAGAGAAAACTGCACAACATAATGGAAGGATACTGTGGTACAGAGAAGTATCCAATTCCAGCACTATCCTTGCAGGGAATGAGACCCCGTGGTCCAGGGGGGTCTGTCCAGCCTTATTTGTGATAGCTGTTCCCTGCAACCTCTTTCATACTCCAATAATTCAGTGAAATTAGGCTTCTTTAGTTAGTGGGAAGCTGCTCCTCTGCCATATTAAAAGCTTCTTCTCTGCCATATTTCTGTAAATTTCATTTTCCAAACTGCTCATTTTCCACCCATGACTTTTATGTGTCTGGTTTTCCCAGCCTCGTGTTACTCAGAATTGTATTATTTGTTTTTTCTGTTTGAATTCGGTGGTTTGATATCAATTAACAGTATGCTATCAGGAGTGGGGCTAAAACCCAGAAGAGGAATGTTTAACATGACAAACAAAAGGAACCTGGAGGGTCTGTACATGTGGAAGTTAACCTGACTGGGTTGCAAAGCTGCAGCTTTTGGTGTGGAACTATTGCTCTCCAGAAGCACAGCTGACCTTTTGCTGTGCTCCTTTGCCATCTATGCCAGGGGAGCCTGGAGCACTGATGCCTTATGCACACATTGCCTGGAAATGCCCTGATCTCACCCAGCGAAAGGTGAGCTCTGGCAAATTAAATTAGCGCTGTGTTTCCTAGTTCCTTGGTTTATATACCAATTTTTAAATTCCTGAAAATCAGCAGTGTATCTAGTTCTCTCCTTGGCTGTAGCTTTAACTTTTTCCTCAGTAAACCAAAATTAGATGTGCAAAATATTACTTAACGTCCGTCATGGCAATGTGTCATGTTTTACACCTCACAAAAGCTGTTAGGTGGTATATTATGGAGAGTGAAAGAAAATACAAGCCCGCAATATCAACAGATGGAAGAAGCTGGTTTGCTGAGGTTCCTAAGAGTTGTTCCTATTTCCATTTGGAGTAGTAACTGAGCCCAGTGAGTATTGCTTGTGAATTGTGCTGCCTCCATCAGGCAGCTTGCTCAGTGAAAGCCTAGGAGTAATGCAATTACATCTATAAAAGGGAATGTTTGAGTTGTGTGCTTTCTTCCAGTTTCACCTTTTTTTAAAGCATCATTGTACATACAGTTGCTTTGTCCCAGTGGGAGTCATAAGAGGGTTTTGATTAATTCTTTGTTGTACAGCTCATTTGCTTAGCTAGTGGCAATTGCCTTTGTGTTTGCACTCGTCCACCTTGGGAACTCTGAGAGCTACAGCATGTCTTAGACTACTGTGTTGACATATCTTCTGCTTTCTCAGCCAACTCAGAATGTCTAAGGTAGTAAGAGAATAAAATAAAATTGGTTTATAACTCTTGTTCTTCTCTTCACCAAACTGTCATACAAGTTGATAAGATTCCATCTCCCACCACACTGTACCATAAACTCCCCTTAAAGATGTTTCTTGTAGCCTCACTTTAAATTACATTTATGGGCAGTATTAAAAACTTTGAAGCTTGTCTCCTGTTGGCTTAGGTGGAGGTCTATAGCACATATTTCAGTTACCACTGCAGAGGCACTTGCAGATTAACATTTTGTTTATTTTGAAGAAGAACTGCTCTGGTTTTCGCCTGTGCACCAGATTTGGATAGAGTGAGGGCAAACCCAGATTAGCCCTCTTTCATTTGCATAATATAACCTTGAGGCTTCCCAGCTCCCCTCCTGTTTTCTGTTCCCCAAAAGTATTCTAGTATTTGGAATTTGTAAACACAGGATCTGGGATTCCATATGCATCTGGAATTGATAAACTGTTGGTATTACAAAGATGTAACCCTTTATACCTCTAACCTAGGAATGCTCTAGAGAGAACTTACAGGCACATCTGATGTAGATGCAGGCAGATTCTGAACAGCTAAAACCAAAGTGAAAAAGTTGTTGTTGAATGAGTGGAATTTTCATTGAAAACTATGTCACTTTGGGGGTAGGTGGGGAGGAGTAAAAACTATAGAATCTGTTAGGCAACAAATGCAGCCATAATATTTTTGAGCTAGGAACTGAAGAGATGTGAGTCAAATAAAACTTGTCAGATGGCATTAGTGAGGGAGAGAACCTTTTGGAAGAGACACGGTAGTGAAGGGGAAAAAACCCCACCAAGCAAAAACCTCACCCCTAACAGAATCTTGGATTAGTTGAGGTTCAGTGAATGGCTTTGTTGGAAACACAAGAAAAGAATTTAAATAGAGCAAGCCTGATAAGGTGCAGGGCATCACAGATCTGTTTCCATAGTGACATTGTTCAAACAGGCTTAAAGGAACATGAATACCGTCAGAGGAGCTCTATAGAAGACATCCGTCTTCCAAGGGGGATACTGCTGTTGGCTGTCTCATGTTTTCCTCTGTTAGTTGGATTTGGGGAAAAGGCAGTGAGAGCTGCTTTCTGCATTTTGCATGCCCTCCCCACTCATTTTTACTTTGACTGTTTTTTAATTGCTTTAAAAAAAACTGTATTCAGGTGTTTTTAGACAAAAAAAATAGACACTTCCACCCCCTAATTGCCTATTTTGAAGCAAACACAGTGTGGGGTTCAAATATACATGTTCCTTCATGTCTGTGTTTATTCTCGTTTGATAAATAGGTGCAACTGAACCATTCACTTAAGTGAGCTCATTGTGAGAGTAGCACAGTACATTTTTTTTCATGTTGCCCACTGTCCTAATCATCCAGTATCCACTGGGGAATTCACCAGACATCACCTTCTTTTATAATTGTTTTTTTTGAAAAGCATGGTCAAGCTCTGATTAGAAAAAAGCTGTTTCATGTTATAGATATTGTGGTGTTAGAGTTCTTTCCTCCATTTTTCTTTTCGAAATTGCCATTGTGCAGATTTTTCATAGTTAATTATACTCTGAAAGTAAGCACAAAACCCTTAAGTATATTTTAAGATTAAAAGCATACCAGTAATGTCTCTGTCTAAATTATGATACAATTTATTTAAAACCCACACCATCTTTGTTTAAATAAAACGACAGCAGTTCTTTGACTTGAACTTTTTAATATGGGCTGAATAAGTCACCTAATACGAATAGAAATTTATGTAGAAAACTGGTAAAAAATCTCATTGTGGTTCTTTAGGGACTTGACTTCAGTGCACAGGAGACTGGGGCAGTATGGAAAGGCTGATTTTTATGAGAATGGCCAGGGTTAGACAACTCTCAGACACGAATGGCTTTGTACTTTGGATGGATCAGCTCATGCTTATAATTGCCTTGACTATTCTTCTCAAAGTCTTTGAGACCATATGGATTTGTTGGATTTGCACCCAGTCTGGATCTGGTCACTAACCTGTTTTCGTCTAAGAACACGAGTGGTTTGAATTGGAAATCCATGTATTCTTGACCTTTAGAGTTAGGGAGCATTGCCTAGGGAGGAGTTTTGGCTTCAGTGAGGTAAATTTATTAATTTTTTCCCCCAAATCAGTTAGTTGACCCAAAATTTTATCTTTAAAGTAACTTGAATACATATTGCAAAATATTAATTTTTTGTATTGGTTCTATAGCTTCTTTATGAAGACACATCCCAAAGGTATTTAGAAGCAGAGAGAAGAAAAGCAAATAATAGTGAAAGTGCAGTGTCTTGGCATGAACACACTAACTTTGAGCATACTATTCTAGTTAGACTGTGTGTTTGTTTTGGTTAAGGAAACAGGCTAGTACAAACTTCCTGGAATAGCATAGATTTGAGTGTATAACTTAGACTGTGATGATGACAGTAAGCTTGGAAGTGAATTTCTTTTAAAATTATTATTTTTGCAGGAACTAATTATATTTTATAATGAAAACCATTTTTGCATATTCCATGGGGTGGGTTTTTCTCTCACTTTGGCCTTTCTGAATGCAAACAGAGCATATAATACTCATTAATTTCTTCCCCTTTTCCACTCCTATTTTAAAGGGATAAAGAAAGCTTATATTGAAATTTCTTGTTTTATTTCTTGGGAGGAATAGAGAGCAGGGAATCACAGCCAATAAGGCAAAAGTTATTTGTCTTTAAATAGCATGGAAGAAAAATGCCACTTTTAACTAAACTCTACTTTTAATGAAATACTGTTTTATCCTGTATACTATTGTATTTCATTTAAAGTTTCCTAAATTAATGGGAAACTGAAAATTTGACTCTTCAGATCACTCTTTACTTTCCAAAGAGATTTCATTGCTAAGTGTATCCTACTCTAGCAGGAGATTTATGAAGATTTCATATGTAGTCTTGCTACTGAGCTGTCAATCAGATGACAGCCTACAATTATTTGAAGGGGAGCTACAAAGCTGGAACAGCCAAGCTTTTCTCAGTAGTGACAAATGGAAAAATGAGGGTCAGTGTCCATAGGTTGCAGCTTCAGTGCTTCCTGTTGAAGCTTGGCAGGGGAGAGGAGTGGTGGAATTGGTCACCCAGAAATGCTGTGGCACCTCTGTTTGTGGAGCTGTTCAAGATATGTCTGGACAAAGCCACAGTTGTTCTGGTTGGGTGTTGATGATAGTTCTAATTCAAGTGGGATTTTGGGTTAGAGATGTGTAGAGATCCTTTCCAGATAACATTTCCTAGGACTTGGGCATTATTATTTGTTTATTGGTTTTCCTTCTATCCTCATCCCTGGGTAGGATAAAGACCTCTTAGAGCATCTCATAAACCTGAGGAACTCTGTGTGTCTGGGGTTCATAGAATCATAGGGTGGTTTGGGTTGGAGGGACCTTAAAGCTCATCTCATTCCAAGCCCGCTGCCATGGCCACGAACACCTTCCACTGGACTGAGTTGCTTAAAACCCCAGTTCATAATTTATAAACATGGACAGCTCATTTGCTTTAAAGTTTCTGAAGCTGTTTCTTTCATCTCAATTCTCCACTCTCCTGCATCTGAGCAAACAATGGTTCATTTTGACCATATGTTCATATGGGGGTTTTTTGTTTGTTTGTTTTTTCTTGATGCGACAAATTCTGTCTATTGATCTTTCATGGAAATACATTCTTACATCTCTTATTCTCCTCAACAAAGAATTTTAGGAATATTGTGACATGAACATAGAATGTATTTCTAAAACACCATGTTGTCAGAAACCTTTGAAAAGTTGCATCTTGGAATAGAGGAAGATATTCAAACTTCAAATTCTGGTCCTTCTGAATGCAAGGTGATTTTATTTTCAGTCCTGATCCAGATCCTCTGGTGCTTGGGCGAATGCTGTATTCAATGAAAAGGGAAGGGTAAGAATATGAGAACAGGGGTGGGGGAGCAGGAAGGAGGAGGTGAATGTTGTTGTTGGTAACAGCTGATACTTAAGGTGTGGATCCACGGTCACTCTGGACTGGAGGTCAGAAACCTGTTCATGTTGCTCTTCAAGCACTAACAACAGAAGTGGCTCCTGGGATAAGGAGTTTCTGCTTAGAAACACAAAGATTCCATCCTTTTACAAGCAAAAGGGGTGAGGAACTTTGTCCTGCAAAGGTTAAATACCTTGACAAAAGTCTCTGTAGTTACCCCTTCTCACAGAAACTGATGGTGGCACAGGTCGTGTGTTCTGAGTCCAGGGCATTATTGCCAAGTCATGCTTTTCTTTCCCTAATGGTTTCCAACAGTCTAGTCAACAAAACAGAAAGCTGGTTACCAGGGAGCCGGGAGGGACCTTCCCTGTGCTATGGAGGGAGAGCGTGTGCATGTTCAGAGCATTGGATAAAACCACAGTTCTGCCTCCCAAGAGCCTTCAGAAGTAATTTTCTCTCACTTGCTATCCAGGCAAGCAGCATTCAACCTGTGGATTTGGTATCTTACAAGTGTCCTGAGCCAGCTTCTGTTTCGGAACCTGCTGATGCACGTGCAGAACCCAGAAGTTCTCAGTGGGTGAGAAGAAAGCAACCTTTTCCAAGCACCCTTTGAGGTACATTTGGTTTTACAGAGTGGATTAATACTGGTCAATCTTTGTCTGAGTTAGCATTGAAGAACTAGTGAATTAGAAGCTTTCTTCTACTTCCAAAGGAATCTATATTAGTTTTGCTTGTTCTGGTTGTTCAAAATGAGAATGACTTAAAGTTGAGTTGAGACAGAAAAATCATTAAAGACTGAACTGTCTTGCAAAGAAAGTGTCCCACTGTGAAACCTGACACCAGTGTCTTTTTTTTCTTTTGTGTGGGAGTTATATTTATGTCCTCCCCTCCCATCCTTAGACTCCCCTCTATTTCTAAGTGCTGTGAAAAATGTTGGTGCCAGAAAAAAGCTAGATGAAATATTGATAAATGTGGGAATCACTTACTTAGAACAGGGGCAAATTAGAAGGCAGCTGGTTTTCATCTTTTCTGTTAACTTGGGAGGTGTGTGTTTGTGTAAAAATTGAGGCTACTGGTTTATATCCCTATATCATGCTCTTGGAGAAGGGGAAAAAGCAGCAGTGCTAAGAGTGAGAATCAATCACACAGCTGTTCTTCAGGCTTCTCTTCATTATAGATCAACTTTCAAGTAATAGAGGGAATGTTTTTTTTGCAGTTTTTTGTCTCTGTCAAATACCCCTAAGTGCTATGGATGATATGAGACTAAGCTAGCTCATGGTATGCTTTATTTCCAAAACAACTTTCTACTTGAAAAACTTTACTGAAGTGGAGTGAATGTTCCCCTACATTTACAGCACTGGGGAGATGATGTGCTGAGCGTTGTGGCTGGGCTAATTCTAGGTTAGCTAGAAATTATTGTAGTAAGAAATACAATTGAGGATTAGCAAACCTGCATGCAATACGTTAGTGGAGAATATAATTGCAATTATAATTGTAACTGCTCTTAGGAAGAGCAGTTGGTTTTGGTATTACTGTGAAGTGTTCTTTCAGATTGTCAATTTCAGGGGTGGCCAAATAACACAGTCAGCCATTATAATACAGGATAAACCATAAACAATTATTATGGTATTTTTATAACATGTATCTACGGCTTTGACTATAACTAAGGCTTGACAGAACTGAGAAGAATTCAGAGATGTGCAGAAAAAAAACATAGATATGGAATAACATCCACAGGACCAAAGAGTAGATTAGGACTCTTCAGTTTGGAAAAAGTCTTGCTTGGAGGCTGAGAATGCCATAAACCTAAAAATTATGTTGAGAAGGTAAACAAGGAGTAATCAGACATAGCTCCATATGAATAAAGGAGGAACTCAGGCAACTTTAAAACTTTTTTCTTTTTTTTTTGAGTGCAAGGCATGTACAATTGATTGTGGAACTTACTGCAATAAAATGTCAAGAAGGCCAAACTGGGTTCAGAAAGAGGTTAAATTCGTAGAGGTTAAACTCAGGGACTATGAAACACAATGGTCTCACTTCTTACGTCTGTAAACTGCTGAGTGTCAGAAGCCAGGAGGGTGTATTTGGGAAAGAATTGCTGTAAGCTTACTCTGGCTTTGTGTTCTTTCCCAAGGCAAGTGCTACTGATGGTCACTGGAGATAGGATATGCATAAGAATGAGACATTGGGGCGTTTTTGTGGCTTGCTTTCCAGCATCTCTAGCTGTCTGACTTCATTTACAGACATGATGTTTTGGTTATGTTCCACCTAATGATCAAACTACATCCTACAGTTTATTCTCTACTCCTGCCTTCATACATCAAGGCTCACAGTAGCCCTGTCTGCCAGAACTTCATGACGGAATTTCTGTTACTTATTCAATGTGGCTCCATCAATTTCATCAGAACAACTGCTTTGTGAGGTGCTGATCCCGATGCTGTTTTGTCACTTATGTAGCATCTATGCACTTCCATTTCACTTGCTATTGCTTTAATCATCTTGAAATCCTTTCCCACTTCTGTTTATTGAAGTTATTTACTGTTATTATCCAAACAATTTAGCTGTTGCTTCCTTAATTGGGACCTATGCTTCTTTCCAGCTCTATCCTTTCTGATTGTCCACTTTGGGTTCTAAGTGTTGAAATGATGGGTGGGGGGAATTTCCCGCTTTTGTCATGGGAGGAATGGAAGTGTGGTGCTCTGGTTCATGTTTGTGAATTTGAAGGAAGCAATACTGTAAGCTGTTAGTTCTGTAAAGCTCCTTTGACAAGTGACAGACAATTGTGTTTCACACAGGCAAAAATGCATGTGAGATTTTCTCTCTCTGGATGTGCTGGTTTAATCCTGTGACTGCCATGAGTGAATTCCAGGTCAATGCCAGTGTCACGTTAGTGTTGTGTGAGCCCGTGTGGTGAAGCTGCAGGGCCGTGCTGTTTTGTTGACCTCTTTAGCACTATGCTCAGAAAGTGTGTATTTTTTTGCTGCTCTCCCAGAGACTGGGAGTGGGAACTTGGAAGTTTCCCACTGCAATCAATAGGAAACCAGCAAGTACTTAGGAATGAGAATTGCTTTGCTTTCTGGTATCTGGCCCACTGCCTGTTTTTGTGGTTTGTGTCATAGTCCAGCTTTCACACTCCTCTGGGGGTGAAGAGGTGACTGCTTTCGTCCCTGGCCACAGCACGTTAAAATACAGCTTGAATACGCTGTAAGCATACATAGCTCTGAGCAAGTCATCTTCAGTGACCAGAGGACGTTTTCGTGTCTTCCTAAGAAGGCTGTGCTGAGGAAAATGAAAGAACTGCAGATAAACACAGGGCTTTTAAACTAGTGAGGCAAGCTTCACCTTCAAAAGGACTAGGTAAGGTCTGGGGACTAGACAGATACTACAGTTGCACTCTATTTCTATTACTAGAAGTTCTCCAACTAACTTTTTAGCTTCTGTAGTTGTGGAGAAACCTTTCAAAGAGCACAGCAATTGCTGCAGCCACCTGAGTTGGCAGGCAGCCTGAAAAAAGAAGCCTTGAGGTGTTGAATTCCTCTCATTCATTCAATGGATGGCTAATTCAAATGGCATTGATACAACTGGAAAGGTGAATGCTGTTTCACTGTGCATCAGAGCAACTAGAAAAACAGGAGAGCATGTAGTGGAGGTGAGGGGCATCGTGTTGGGCACTCTTTTAGCAGCACAGGCTGGGCTAAATCTTGGCTTCTGAGTCTTTCTGCAGCCCCAGTCTGCTCAATTAAACATTAACTAGAGATGAGTAGCAGCAAACAATGGAAACTATGAAGTGAGTAAAAAGAAAAGGAAAAACAGACGTTTGTAATAACATTTCAACTGGACCTAGGCATGTATTTGCCTGCTGGGGGTCTCGTGCTCACCAAATTCTTTTACACCCTTGACTTGCAAAAAGGTTTGCCTACCTGCTGCATTTGGGACTTCTACCCCTCTGTTCTGAAGGAGAGACCAAGTGCATTTCCCATCTGGTAAGCAGAAGTTTATGTGATAGAGATGTACATGCTGTAGTTTGTTACTGACAAAAGTAAAGAATTGTTTCTATTTTTCATTTAACACAGTTTTCATTTGAGAGAGAATTGTTGCTATGTGATCTGACTTGTAAGGAATTGGCATTTCCATTAGAAATGGTTTCATCAGAGTTAGAGAACATGGAAGAAATGTACTGCATGAACTTTTACTTTAAGTTAATTAAAATAATTAATTAGATAATAAAATTAAAGTTAATAAAATTAATGAAGTTTATTAAAATAAACAATTTTGAAAGGCTGAGATGTATCTAAAAATCTCTCTTTTTCTGTATCAAACATGACTTAGTTCCTCTAATTGTGATTGTTACTGATATTTTTCAAATTGCTGTTATGCTAAAGTACTTCAGTGTCCTGTTTTGGGGCAGAGACTGCTGGCCTCAGTTCTGGAATGAGGTCAAGTGGTATGAAAGTGGAAGAGGAAAGTAGTAAAGCTTTGCAAGACATTCATTGTCAATACCTTAACAATGAAGAAGAGCTCTTGGATTCAATTGGAAAACAGTTCTGCAGAAACAAGGAGCTGGTAGACTTTGGAAACTATCAACAATATGGAAATGTTGATGTTGTATATGTAAAACAATGTTAAGACCACTTTAAAATCTGCCTAGTTTTATATTCTGCCTTGAGTCATTGCTTTCCTCTGGTGTATCACATGTACTTTCCAAAGAAAGGGGCCAAATGCTGTGAAACTTATTGGAAAAGTTTAAAATCTTTGACTTGTTCTGTGTTCCACTTGTTGCTGTTTTTCTTAGGCTTTCTACAATTGATAATTCCACACAGTCTGTCCCATGTTCTTCTAATCAATTCCTGCCTAGATCTTTTTCCATTTGGCTGTTCTTGCAGACTTCTGATCTTGTTGCCACATTTTCATGACTTGTAAGTGTTATAAACTTTTAAAAGGGTGGCCAGTATTTCCCAAACTTTCCATTTTCCACTGTCTGAATCTGAGAGCTGCCCAACCCCATAAGCTGATACAGTGTCTGCTGCTGCCCTAATGGATCCTGCTGACTTTGTACAGCCAAATCTGTGCATCCCACCTCAGAGATGGCTGCACTCCAGGACTGTGTGTAACAAGTCACATATAAAACTACAATACCTGGAAAGCAGTTTGGGACAAAAAGGGCATATTAATGTGTTAGATATTAATGCCAGTGTTTCTGGAGGCCTTGCTGTCCCTCAGTAAAACAGGTCCAGATACTGGCTTGGTTTCCCTGTGGCTGAATTCAGCCAAGATTGTTCCTAATCAACTTCTTAAGTGGCTTGAAAACACTGAAATGATTTGCTTTAAACACTAATAAGTAATTTCTATTACTGAGAAGGGTGTATTCACTGCCAGCATGGTACTGGTGCTGAAAGTGGATTACATTAGCCTTTTGTTTGAAATCAATTGAGTTTACAACTCCACTTCAAAGACTTTAGAGCTTTAAAATAGAGCCAGCAGAAACTGTTTAACAAGTCAATGCTGCCCTGTGATTTGCATTGTTGTAGCTGCAGTTGTGAGAGGGAAAGACTTCATTTTCCTGTACTTTCACTTCACCCAGGGAGTGTGGTGCAGAACAATGGGCAGCCCATTCAGTTTTGCCCCACCACTAGTTTGCTGGGCTTTACCTTGGGACCGATGCCTCCCTGCACATCGGCCTGAATTCCTCCTGCGTTGTTTCAGCGTGCTCTCACTTTAAAGTTTGATTTATTGTTAGATTACAGTCCTTTCGGGTTGTTTCACTTTTCAAAACTTTAGTTATGATGGAGAATCCCTTAAAATGAGTTTATGGAAGAGTGAAGCCTTTTAGACTTCACACATTAACTTCTTACTCCTCTTGTATAAAGGACAGCACATTCTTTCAGTGACCCAGGGAAAACAAGCACAGTGGCTTAAAACAAGGATGATACCCTAACAGTTAAAATCCAGGGTTTTTTTTTGTTTTTTTCAGTCACTCTGTGTTTTCATGAAACTATCAAGTTGGGAAGCCTTAGTTTAAACATCAACTGCTTCTTCTGAGATGAGTGAAGCATTTTCCATAAAATCAGGGTTTCTCTTTAACCCTTACATAGCGAAGAGTCTTTATCAATATAAACAGACAGAAGGGGAAGCAGAGAGGGAGAGGATGAATAGCATTGTTTCACCAAGTGTTTGCCTTTGCTTTCTTATTTGTGACTTAAGCAGTGAGGAAGCTGAAGCAAGCACCAAGATACATTTTGCCCTAGTGAAAGGCTGCATCAGCCTTGGCTCACTTTTTGAAGCTTCCTTGGTCTGTCTGATTCCAGCTCAGGAGTAAAACTTCCATATTTCTCAAGGGCCACTGACCTGGAAGAAGATTAAGTGAAACATCAGCTCCGTGGAAATACAAATCATAGCTGTTTCTGCTTTAGGACTGAGGTAGTATAATTTGAGGAGATGTGGGGGCTGAGCTACTCAGAGTCTATCAAAAATGCAACAAATGATGAAGAGCAACACACTCTCAAATCAAGCCTGACTCCTGGTGTGTTGAGTACGAAGATTTCTCTGTGGCTCTTCCAGACTTCCCAGACAGTTCTGAACTTCCCTCACATCTTTTCTCTTGAGGACAGGAGAAAGGGGAGACACAGACTCATTATGCTCTTACTGCTAAAAGGCCTTTTAAATGCATTGAGTTTCATAGCTGGCTTGTGTATGATTCAGGTAGAGTCTGAAGCAGAGTCTTCCACAGTGTCTGAACACCTGTGGACTCCTGGATTTCGATTCCTTTGGGGTAAGGTAAGGCTGGTTTTGCACTTTTTTTTCTTTGATTAGGAATTACCACCTCCACACTAGCCTGAGGGAAATGCTTCAGCTGTTATAAAGGTACTGTATTCTGAAATGGTTTTACCTGAAAAGTTCTCACTCTCTCTAACCAATCCTGTCTCTTTTTTGGAGAAAAATTAAGAGACCTTGGTTGTCCTCTTCTCACAGGTGTTTCTGCACAAATAGAAGCAAAGTTAGAGTAGTTTGGCAGTGTGAGGTTCTGAAGTTTTGGACAGCCCAGGGTATTTGCTGCTCAGGGCTTCCTTGTTTCTACAGCAAATGCACAAAGTACTGGTGATGGAACCAAACAGATCTCCAGGCGTGTGGAAGTTCATGGATAAAGCAGTGTGTCTCCCTCTATGACTGTTGTTTCTATAAAGCTTGCATGCAGATTTGTTTTGTCAAAGTTTCACAGTACTAGCAAAGACAAGGAGGTTTAAAGATCAAGTGGGCAAAGCTGAAATCGGATTTTATGCTCTGTTCTAGGTTGCATAGGATTGATGATAAGACTGGAGGTTGTGAGAAAAGGATACTTTTGCTTTTACCTAAAGAGTTGTGTGAGGGAACAGGGAGGGGGAAGAGATGTAATAAACCCAGGCCTTGTGCTTAGATCTTGAAAAAACATGCTGATATCACAAAATGGCTTTGAATGAACAATAACTGATGTTTACAGACAGTTTCTTCTGTTGGTGTACAATTTGCATCCTAACACAAGCTCTTCATTATAATCACTGGTTCCCTGTGCTGGTACAGGAGACACATCAGTGCCTTACGCCGCCAAGCACTGTGGTTTTTCAGAAGGAAGAAAAAGGCTTAATGCTATTTGTTCAACCCAGCCAGAGATCTACTGTTTATAATCTGAAATATCACAAAATGTGTTTTCAATTACCTCGTGCATATTTTTAAAGAATTAAATTTCCATCAAAGGACTTTGTGAGCTGTTTGATCTCACTGTGTCTAAAGAGCCCAATCTGACTGGAGATAGTTTTGTCTGAACACATACAGCACAATTGTGGCAAATGTTCCCTTTCAGTGTATGTGACTTTAAGAGGAATCAGTCAGGTTATTAGTGAGAGCACAGGATGGTGGGGGGCTCATTTCCAGTGTTAGATGTGAAATGAGTAGCTGAAGTCTGGATGTGCAAAGGAACTTTTGTTCTTTGTGCTATATGACTGACTTAAGCTTTTGTTTTCTTCTGTGTTCATCTGGATATAGTATTCCATTTTCCAGACATCTTTAAGTGTGAGACAGAGCCCTACCCTACTGTGAGAACCTGGAAACAAAAAAATGTGGTGTTTTTGTTTCACTGAAAGAAGACTGCTTGTGATGCCATTGTGCTTGGCTCTATACAAGCACACATACACTTTGCACTGAATAAACTACAGATAAAAAGGAGGAAAAGAGAAAAATTAAACTGTTTTGTCCAGAAATATTGTCAGCTGTTCCATTTTCTACTAGTTGACTGTTCTGCCTGCTATACCATGTTGTCATTTCAGTGTCAGACTCTAAACAGTGTAATGATGGAATTCACATTTCTGCTGCTCCTTGATGGAAACTATATTTCCTAAACTACAAAAGCAAGGAAAAATATTGGGAGTCCACTGTTTTGCTTTCTGGGCTGATATATCTTATGCAAAGAAACACCTGGAAAAATTAGCTAAGGTCTCAAGGGTTATAATTAGCCCAGTGGATTAGCATGCTCCTGTTGCTATTTTAGCTTTGAACTGCCCTGGATATGTCTGTGGAATACTGTACTGCCCTGATTAAGCTTATGGGAGATGTAAGAACACCTTTCCTGTTCTTTTAAAGTAGCTGTTACATCTCTTTTATCAATGCAGCTATTTAGAAATAATTCACCAACTGCAGTCAAGCATGTATCATAGCTTTTGATGTCTTTTTTTCATCATCCTTTACTTCTGGGGAATTCTGGCATGAAGCAGAGGTTTTCTTACACATCTTGCTTGTTCCCATCACTCACTGCTCACCTTCAATCCATGTCTTGTTTTGGCTCCACTGGGTAGCTGTTGATATTGCTTGTCCTATGTACTAATTTGCAGTCCTCTTTTAGAAAGCTGTATCTGTCTGCACTTAACTAATTAATGAAAATACATACTGTACCAAGTTAAACTGAAATTGGGAACACTTTAGTACATATCTTTGCATGGTGGTGGAGTTTTATCCATCTTTTGCTGACATTGCAATTGTTACTTAGGAAATGCCTCTGATAGCACAAACAGATGTCAGGTAGGAATAAGCAGTAGTAGGTGAAGCTTTAAAAATACAAAGAACCTTTCTTTGCAGGTGTCATCCATACTAAGGAGAAGGAAGGAGAAAGCCAGACACTCTGTACAGCAACAGCATGGTTGTATCTAAACAGAAAGGGGCCTGTTTTTCCAAAGTTTTCCTCTAGTGATAGTAGAGGCAGTAATGAGATACAGGACTGCTTTCCATCTTACTCTGCCAATTCTGCTCCAACAGAGACGCCAAATAAGTTTCCATTTATGAGTTTTTCAGTAGAAAACAGATTTAGCAAAATCCCTGCTTTTTTTCCCCACTGAAATTGTCTTTCCCACTTCGTGATATTTGCTACCTGTCTGACTGTCAGTAGCATGAAGCAATGGAAGATTTGCATGAATGATGTGTGTGGAAAATCCCTAAATCATTCACTAGCTGTTTCTTAGTATTCCTGCAGGGGAAAGTAGCAACATCTCCAGGGATGGTTTTTCTATCAACTGGGCCTTTACTAATGGGATTAGCAGGCTAAATGTTCCAAATAAATCCATCACTGGCATCAATCACATCAGAGGTGAAGTTTGTTCATCTGTTAATACATCAGTAAAATCCCAGTATTTTTTTTTTCAAGATTCACTGGAAATGGGTCAAATTCAATACTTATTTTTATCTGCACAGTGTTTCAAATCAGTGTTTCTATATAACATGTACAAAACTGTTTGTCTCCTGACTTTTGCTTCTACTGGAACCTTATGGGAAATTCCCTCCTATCAGAAGCACCCTGACTGCAAGTACACCATGTTCTGATTCTAGGTGAATGGATAATTCCAAGGATTTATTGACAGCATACGAACCTCACTGGGACAGGGAGTTGTTTGGGTTTTTTCCTTCTTTGCTTTTATCTCAGTTTTTTAACTAATAATATAAGGAGCACATATGTGCTGCTCTGGATCTTACTGCAAGGCAGGCTAGTGTTTGGTGACAGTCACTTGTTAGCTCATGTATATGGGAGCAGAATGTGGGTGATACAAACTGTGATGTTACATCTGAGAAAGCAGCTTTGGAAACGTTTTGGGGCTACTGCTGGACAAACAAGGGAATATGGACTGTTACTGTGATGCCGTTGGCAAGAGATCTGAATAAACTCTTATTGGACACACAGAGAAGGGAAAGGAAAGGTAAGGAGGAGAGAGGTGGGGGTGTTACTTTTTGCAACACTGTGGAGGCAATGATACACCTACACTTAGCATATCCAGTTCTGGTAGCCACAATTTACCAAGGAGGCTGAAATTGGAAAAGGTTCAGGAAAAAGATAAAAGAATGATTCATTGTCTGGTAAAATGCCTTGATGCCAGAGACTAAAGAAGCTCAGTCCATTTAATGTTTCAAAAGGATAAGAATGTGACTCTGATTATAATTGCACCTACCTGGGCAAGTGGTTACTGATGGTAGATTTGGACCCAGAGGTTGGAACCTGCAGGAGAGTTCAATTTTCATTAGAAATGAGATGCAAAAATGTTTAACAATCTTAAAAAGTAATAATGTGGCTTTAGAGGCGTGTTGGGGTGACGGGATGTCTTCTCTAGAGGTTCTTAAATAAGTGGAGGAATTCTTGCATGATTTTTTTGGGCTGTGTTCCACCAAACTTAGACAATATGATTGGAATAATCTCTTCTAACTTTGAACTCAGTAAAAGGTCTCAATTACTGGTTTGAATTCAGTTCAACTTCCAGTTTGTGGTCCAGTTTATAGTCTATCAGAAGACCTGTTAAAAATGTAATTAGAGTTGTTTTATTTTTTGAAGGACAGATATCTGTTGTACAGCATCCTTGTAACTGGTGCCAAGGGAAAGCCTGACTGTATCCTACATGACTTTGATAAAGCAATATGGTAACAATAAAGAAGTGAACTAACTCCTGAGTCACAGCAGCAGGTTGTCTTCCCATAAATAATGTTGAAAGACTCAAAGGCCAGCTGAAGGCTGGAATCTCTGGTTGTTTGTGCTGTAACACAGGTATGTTAAGGAAAAACTGAATGTACAGTCAGCCTTAAAGTGGAGAACAGGGGCAAACGTTTGAGCTTTAATCCCACGTTGGCACTTTTTAAGAACTCACTTCAGTCAAAAATGTTATGAATAAGTGAGCACAAGTGTGTGTATCTGCCTTGAACATGCTCAAGCGTGAAATTTGTGTAGAAGCAGCAAGGGAAGCTTCTGTGAGGGTTTTTTTTGTGAGACAAACTTAGGGAAAACTCAAGCTTCATATGGGTAATTTGGTTTATTTGTCCACTGTGATTGTGACCTTTAAAACAATCATACTAATTTGACTGAAGAGAGCCTCGAAGAGCAGCTGGGTAGCATTACTGTTAGGTGTGTCAAGCCACAGGAAGGACTGCTGTTTCCTTCTCCTTCTGCCAGGGCTGTGGGAAAACTCACAGCCCTAAAATGCCTCACTTCTCAGCTCATATGCAAATTGAAGCATAAAAAAAGAATAGGTTCTCTTCATCCTCAGTCTGGCTGAGTTGTCAGCTACTGATAATGAAAATACGTATGCTACTACACAAGGAGAATTACCTTTTAGGAGTCATTTGCAATCTTTTGAAGAGTTGCCACTGTATCCATTACAGGGAAGTCTATATAACTTCTAATTAAGAATGTGAAAACTGCAAATATTCCTTTATTATTATTATTATTTTTCTTGATTGGAAAAGGCTTTGGTCTTACTCAAATCCATAGAAATTGAAGAGTCTGGTGATTGGCACAGTGGGGAAGAATTTAGGCTTATAGATTGCAGTGACCAATACATGTGGAAGAAAGATACATATGTGTTCCTCAGTATCCTGGGGAAGAAATCATTGTAAGGGAGGTGGCAAATGTTTTTCTATGTGTGCTGTCAGTCTCAGCAGCTCACTCTTCTTGTAGACTTTTTGTATGTCTCTTGGAAATATCCAGAGACAGGGTTGTACAATATGTTTTTAAGCAGAGGGGTTTTTGCTTCATCTGTGTTCACAAAGCTCAAAGATACAAGCAACAGCCTTGAAAATTATGCTCAGTCCCAGTTTAGGAGATATATGCCCCTGGTTGTGCTAAATGCATGTTGGGGCAAATTTTATTTGCTATGATAGGGCATCATAAATCTAACACCATCAGGTTTGACTTACAGGACCAGTGATTATTCTGTGTTTCTTTCAACTTATGAATCTGTTGTCTAATTCTCTGCCTTCTCTATTTGCAGGTTGTTTAGTAACCTAGAGAGTACAGTCTTGTTTCTGGCCGAGGTCCTTGCTTTCATACCAGGCAGGTTGTCTCATCTGTATTATGCTATTTTCCCTATTTTTTTCTGCGGAGTTCTAGGAGTACCTGCTGCTTCTGCCTCTAACTTGAGTTAGCTATTGCAGAGGAAGAGAGGAAACTGAATTGTACACCTCTTCCTTCTGTACCTGTTAGCTCTGAACGGGCCGTGATACTTCACTGTAGTGATCCCAAGTCTTGGCTTATTAAAAGGCACCAAAACCAGTCAAGGTTTCAGCTCGGAGCAGAAAGCACTGAGATTGAGCAATAAGGTGTTACGTGTGGATAGGCCAAAGCACTTTCTACTTGAGATGTCTTGGAATTCAGAAACAATGAGGAAAGAGAAGTTCTATGACAGGCTTGCTGTTAGAAGTGCAAAACACTTTTCCTTGCATGGTTCTCCTGGGAAGAAAAATTTATTTGGGGTGCTCAGTGTATAAGGGAGTATTTTTCTAGTTATTGACAAATCTCATGGGGACTAGGAATAGTTCAGGTTTATTTCCTTACTGAGAGTACCATATAATTTTTCCAGATTAATTAGCAGCTCTGATTAATTTAAATCACGGTTAATGGTTAGTTTGCTGTGTATTAGGGAATTGCACTTTTCTTCCCTGTCCCCTCCCTCTCAGGGCAATGAAAAAGGAACACAGGCTCCCTTTAAGGGAATGTTAAAGGAACTAAACCTCTTCAAAAAACTGATGCAATTCATTGTAACCCTTCCACTCCCCTTGTGAATGTCTGTTCTCAAGTGGATTCAGAAACCCCCAAAGAATTTTAGATAAGCAAGATTATATCATGTAGTCAATGAAAGGAGAATCACTGAACTATTGTGAGCATTAAACATGAACATTCTAGACTGAAAGATTTTTTGCAAATTATACTCAGCAGTTTTTAAACTGATGTCTGAGGTTCTTTTTCTTCCTTTTATGATTCAAACTTGAATCTGGTATAGCCTTCTTCTGGTTAAAGATATGTTAATGATTGATTTTCAGTTATTGTATTTTCTGCTGTTCATGAGTGTCTGGACCTCTAAATAACATCTGTATAAAACTCTTGAAGGCAGTCGCCTCACTCCTGTAAATTCATTAGTTCTGTATAGTTTGGATCTTGAATCCTTTAAAGGGCTGTGAATTAAGCTTGCAGTGAGTTTCCATTTTCCCTATTATTGAGTGATGTCATTGCAGGCATAAAGAAAGAATATGAATAGAGATGGAGCAGCCAAAATTTACAAGAGCAGAAGATGTTAATTTTTTTTTTTATTAGAGGTTCATTCCAGAGAAGTAAGTATATTTTCCAGCATTTCAAGCTATTAGGTTTTTATTTAGTATTGCTTTTTTCCAAGTTTTGGCACTAGTGAGAGGTCAGGAGCTGACAAAAACTGGTCATAAGCAGGTATTGCTAAATCTGCTTTCTCTGCTTATTGATGCTGCAATAATTTGCCTACACAGCCAGTCTTATGATGATCCACGTAGGATAAAATGCAGATATTTTGATCCTCCATCAGCTGTAATATCCTAATTTTCTTTGTGATTTCATATGTCTGGTTTGCATTGCAGTGATAAATATGCATTTTCAGCAAGAAACAAAATAGCAATTGTACTGAGTGAAGGCAAGTCAAGATAGCTCCTGGTATTCTGCAGAACCTCGGTATTCAAGTTACATATCTCCTTTTCTGTCCCTGCCGAGTAGAAACATAGAATGTGCCAAGAACAGGCAGTATCTGACCTGCAAAGGAGGTGCTTTGGTGCTGGGCTGTCATCAGTGGCTTAATTGGGTCTTTTTATTGTTCTTTCACTCTTATTTTCTTCTTTATTCCTGCGATGTGGGGGTTTAGGGGGATACACAAATCCTCATCCCTTACTCGTTATCTTGTGTGCATTGTCCCCCACTAAGAGAGGATGCTGTTGGAGGTGTATTCTCTGTGCTGACAGTGAGAGACACCTCCAACTTAACCACGGCCTGATACTGTCCCTACTGTCCCTAACTACAGCCATCACCATCCCTTCCAGCTGCCAAAAGGCTCTGAGTCTTCACTACTGAAAACACCCCAGTTCCCAGAATGCTAATGCAATACCTTTATTAGCATAAAATTCACTGGTCTGTTTTTAGGGTGTTATTAGATGTTATTTTTGCTTTTGGTATCCTTTCTCAGTGAATGAGATTTATCATGTACTTTCTCTGATATGCAGCGCTAATTAGGGTGTCTGATGGAATCAATCCATTCAGAAAGTTGGATTGAACCTGGAAATTAAACCATTTTAATATTGCTCTTGATTGTTTATAAGTGCTGCTTTTCCTTACTGGTTTGTGCTAGTAACCTCTGCGAAATAAATTATAACAAATTAAAATCTGCTTTTTAATACTCAAATGCTGAATGCTCTGCACTTGGCTCAGCTCAAGAGAAGCCACTATACCATGGCTAATTCTCTTCTCAATGGGATCAGAATGAAAAATCACACTACAGAAAGCAGATGATTCTAGAAGATGCACTAATAGGAAAGAGTTTCCATATGCAAATCTAGCTCTCATTTTAAATTTCTTACTCAGATTCCCTTAAAGAAAGGTTTGGTCTTTTAAGCACATTAAATTCTAATACTACATATGTAGTAGTACAAACAAGTTGTCTGTTTTCTTTACAGATGAATAAGTTTGCCTCCAAAGTATTTTGAAAACATTAGAATCTTTTTCTGGTTAAATAATTTTTGATTGTTGAGTCTTGGGTGTAATGGGAAGCATATGGCCAAAATTATGACATCCTTTGTTGCTAGAAAACGTAATTAATGAAGTGACCTGTGAGAGCAGAAAATGAAATGGGAAGAGACAAAAAGTAAACCGAAATAAAGGATTCTGTAAGCAATTTGGGTTGCAGAGTTCAAGTTAACAGATGTCTTTCTGCAAGAGGCATTGTAAAGGGTGTATTTTTTTCTAATGCTTTAACTAACAACAGATTTGCCTGATTATTTATTATATTTATTTGTAAACAATGCAAACCAGTTTTCACCCTGTGGATGAACTGAGTAACTTGGAGCAGATGTCTCACTTAGCCATGTTTATGTGCTCTTTTATTGGATGTCTGTCCCTGAGCTCTAAACCTGTCAGCAGTGCCCCAGTCTGTGTTACAGTCCTGCTTTCCATGCCCTGTGAGTTCAGAATTGATCATTACCATTAAAGCATTTACTTCCCTTAATGTTTGCTTAATTCAAATGCAAAAATATTGTAAAGGGTTCACTTCTGTCAGATGCCAGTAATGTTACATCTGAAGGCTTCACAGGACCGTGCTTCTTCTGGCTCCAAGTGCCACTAAGGCTTTGCATCCTTGTTCCTTGGCTGTTCCCTCATTTTTATTTCCATGCTTTATATTACTTATCTAAGTAGGCTCACCAAATTCATGATGAGCTTTAGGTAAGTGCAAGACTATGAATCTGTCAATGGAGTCTTTAAGGAAAGGGACTGACTTTAATTAGGACTAGCAATTCACGAGAAATGGCTGGTATTTTCAAACTGCTATGTTTTATATGGTTGGCATTTATCTGTTTCATTTCTTTAACAAACCAAACCTTTCATTGATTCTTTTTTTTCTTCCATGATTTAAAATTATTTAAAAAAAAGTCTTCCTTAGTTTATAGTTGAAAATCAGTTTGACCAACTCCAAAGAGTGGGAAAAAATAACTTTGCAACAGCACAGACAGCTTGAAAAGGTCAAAAAACTATTCAGAGTAGACATCTTCTTTTTATCATTCCCCTTTTTTACCTGAAGATACATGTCTTTGTGTGGAACTTGGTTTTAGTTTATTATTGCACACTGGCAATCCTTATCCTGTTGGAACAGCATTTAAAGTTATTTAAAAGTTAGGGGGTTTTGCCTGTAACAGACCATTTTTGGCCCTGGTGGTTTGAATCTTCCATGCAGAAGATACAACAGCTCAGTTTAAGAGGGGTTAAAACATAGGCAGCACTTCAGTCTAAAGAAAGTAGTAGTTAAAATACACATAGCATGGGGAAATCTGGCAAAAAGAAAGCCCACAAAAATCCTTTTCTACTCCCGGGGAGATTTATAAGGTACCACAGGACCTTCCCAAAGTCAGTTTGAACTATTTAAAAAATGCAGCAAGGCATCAGGAAAGTTATCACTAGCACTTTTTAAAAACAGGGCAAAAAGACAAAGAACTTACACATTTAGGAACAACAAAATCTGAATCCTCTAGTCCTTGAAAACAATTGCTACTTTAAAAACAAAACAAGCACACTTGTGGAGGAGCATTTCATCAAATACTCTTCCAACAACCTCCAGTCACTGCAAGAATACTTTCCACTTCTCTGAGTGGAGGTGTTGCACAGAAGAATATGAAAGAGTGTAACTGATGAAGTTGGCCAAAGGGCATGATCAAAATTCTGTTGAATCAGGGGAACCTTCCCATACATTTCAGTGGAATTTGAATGTGAGCTATTAATGTTACTTTACGTTGAGGCAAGTTGAATATTGAAGCTAAGTATGAAGTTCCTTACATGTCCATCTTTGACCACTTGTTTTGAACTGGTAGCCCTTGTCAATATCAGGTCTGTTCTTTCACAGAATTAAGGCTTGGTGTATAACTAAAAAAAAAATTAATGCGCTGGCCTTCAGCTGATCTGTCTTTCTGTGAGAATGCAGAGAACTATTTAGGCCCTAATACTGGGAGAACTTGCTTTTGTGATTAGTTTGATTTGGAAGTGCAATCATTGAATTCCCTTGTGCTGGTGGAGGAACTTTCTGGCAAAAATCTGCTCTGAATCTCGGGGAGTCTTTTATATTTCTAGTTTAGTTCCTTATTGCTTCTGGATAATGCAAAATACATATGCGAGATCTGGGAAGGCTTTTTAAAATAGCTCAAACCAAGATTTTATCTCTTGTGGAAAGTGTTTTTGCTCAAATAAACACTTTTGTACTCCACAGGCCTGTCTCTGGTCTCTTTTAAAGGACTTATCTGATAATTTTCAGTTACCACAATTGTGTTTTGGTGCTTGTCTCTCATTTCTTCAAAGCCATGGCAAGAGGCACTAGCCATCACTAATGGTTCTTTATATAGAAAGTTTCTGTTGTGGTTTAAGAAGAAAGCTAACTCTACCACAGTCAAAACCAGGACAGTATCTAAGCTTATAAAGCAAGAGGGTAGAATACAATTGGCTCCTTTCCGTAACAGCATCTTGTAGGTTTGATGTTGGAACATGAAAATGCAGAGTGGCTGTAGTTCCTGTCTCCGTGTGATGTGAGGGGAGATAGCCCTGCTGCTCCCTGACATCTGTTTGTGTCCTGTGCCGCCCTGGGGCCACGGGGTATTGCTGAGTGTTGATATTTCCATTATTCCCTTCTTGCTTCCAAATCTCTTTGATCATTGGATCCACATGGTTGAATGCAAGTGGAATTAATATCACTTTAAGCCTCCAGGCTCGTTCAATTTAGCATGTCTCTTCCTTCATATGTGTTCAATATTAAAGCCTCCTATTGAACTGAAAACAAATACAGTGCATTTGTCTGCTTAATTCATTTTACAAGCTTCTAAGATTCTATGCTGCTGTGTCCCAGATAATATATGTTTTAAAAAAACCTAGCAAAAGACTAGCTTTGCTTTTCTGTGGCTTTGTGTGGCACAGCAGCAAAGCAGTCACTTGCTGAAATGGACCAGTAGTTTTTCAGCTGAAACCATTATTGTGACTAGAGCAGCAAGAATCTCTGCAGCTTTACTCATACAGGCTCAGCATGGATCTATTTTATCCTGTTTCTGCTTGATGTGGCTTTGCATTAAGCTTGGGTTTCAAATTCAGAGAAAAGCCAGTGCTGGAAGGGAAAACTTGCAGTGATTAGGGATGGCAATGGTGACTGAAATGTTTGCCAAACTCAGGAAACTGGCTGAAGTTTTAGACTTATAAGAAACCATTTCAAATTGGGTAGTTGTGTTCTTTATATGAGTTTTGTTCTAAGGATATCCAATTGTGATATCAAAAACCTGTGACAGTTGGTTAACTTCTTATTTTCTTCCAGGTCTCTCTTCATGCACAGCACCAATAAATAGAGATGGTGCCTGTCTTTTCCAGCACAGAAGCAACTACTTCTTTGTAGTAAGTGGTTAATAATTGTTTTGGATATCATGGACTTAGATAACTGTGCTGAGAAAAGTTGCTCTTGTCTGTTAAACCAACAAACCAATTCTTATTTGGAATTCTACTGCATCCTGTTATTTCTTTTTGCTGTTATTCCCCATTAGAAACTTAAAACTAGAAAATAGGGCAGTAGGAAGTCTTTTTGGTATCTGTCCTGACTGTAGGAATTGCCTTTTTTTTTCCCCTGACTCCTCAAAAAGGAGATTTTTTTTTTTTTTTAAATTTGTGCTCATAAGTCTGTGCAGTAATGCTGGGAATAAAAATCAGAAACAGAATCTTTAAGTTTGGGATCCCAATCCTTTCTTCAAATTACTGGATTTTGTGTGGCATTTGCTGGGTTACTCTGCTTAAAAGCCATCTATTGAAGCAACAAAAAAGATGCTTTGAAATATCTCTACTATTTGAGAACAAGACCATCTACTTAATCTAGAGAAGAAAACTCTCACTAGCTACTCTACCTCTGGTTTCAGATAACAAAGTCATTCCAAATATGAGGCCGTTGCCTCAGAGGCAGAAATCATCCATTGTCCCGTACCTCACCAGGCAGATTCCTGGAGGCTGGTTTTTCCTGTCAGATAAGAAGTAGAATAAATAATGCAGGGTCACTGTGATTGTAGATCTCCCAGGACTGTAGTAGTGTAGTTCAAGATTAATGGGTTTACAGTGAGCTGCCAAAACTTACACAGAAAGATGTGCTACCAGATCCCTGCATAGTGTAAACTGGTCCACTTCTGTGGCCCTATGAAAACAGGCTGATTTAAACCAGCTTAGATCCTACTTCTGTGCCTTAAGACATTTCTGTCCCTTACGGAAACAAGAGTAATCATAAAAACATTATTAATTTGCTCAAGGGTTGGACTTGATGATCTTGGAGGTCTTTTCAAACCTTAATGGTTCTGTGATTCTCTGTTGCTGGAGGAGCAATTTGAGGGCCCTGGAAAGAGCAGCAAAGTGGTTGTGCTTACAGAAAAAATAGGAACAGTATTTGAGGTACAGAGGAAACCTTCTGTGTTGTAACCTGTGCCGTGTGACATCCCTGTGCTCTGTCTGAGCCTGTGTGGCAATGCACTGCTGGGGCACAGCAGGAATTCCACTCCAGACCTCTGCCCTGCTATGCAGGAAGGTCTTTGTGCTTGGACTGCCATCTCAGCTTCCTGTGCTGTTGATCCCAGGGGTACCTACTGAGAGTTTAAAATTTGCTGGTACTGGTCGAAACAGTGCTGTGTTGATTTGGAGCTGTTTAATGATACACAGAACTAGTCTATATATTCATAACATCTTCTTTTTATTAGTAGTCTTATCTCTATTCCTCTGACTTCACAGCTAGATTCCTCAGAAACTATACCTGATGTCAGAACCCCTGCCTCATCCCGGTGCCTTTAAAGTAGTTTAGTCCGTTTTTTTTTTTTCCCCCCTTTGAAACAAGGGTGGTTAGGTGTTTGATTTCTCTTAATTAGTGTTTGTGCTCACTGCAATTTTTCAACAATTGATTATTTTACATGTAATTTTGGAGGCATCTTTTCAATCTGAAGCCTAAACAGTCCACGATCAGCAGACTTGGATCATGGAGGTACAAGTATTCCAAGAATTTCCTCAGCAAGACCAATGAATTTTCTGTTTGTGTACCTTTGCAGTTTTCAGTGAAATTATTTCTATTTTCTATTTACTGGTTCTGGGTATAGATTGTCTGTATTATTTTCTCTTATTGGAAAAACACTGTTCTAATAATCTCCATGAGAAAACAATCTTCTTGTGCAAACTGACCAAACCATTCTTTGCTAGAATTGTGTCTATGTTATATCTGAAAGCACATTGGGAAAATTAGTTTTCTTTTCTTCTCTTACCTTCTCAGTGCATGGAGATTTTTTTCTTAAAAATGGATCTTATTTGATTTGCAGAACTCATTTAATTTACACTTTCTGTGGCAGTTTCATGGTTGTTCCTGGTATGAAATGGTATGGATTTTATCAGTATCTCCCTCTCCAAGCTTTACAAATTTTTTTTATATTTTTGATCTCATCAATACTAATCAAAGATTGCTTTTTCCCGTTCTTTTGTTACTTCCAAGTTACTTAAGGACCTTTTGTTCATGAGCATCTAGAACTGAGGTGTACTCTTATGTTTTAAATTGATAAATGAATTCACAAGGCACGTCTGGTTCAGAGCTTCTCTGCAGAGTTTAAAACTGTACCCAGTTCTAAACTGGTTTTCTGAGCCTGTACAACTCTGTATGGAGCACACAGAAGTCTCCTGGCAAGTGATTGGCAATGAAGAGCTTGCCTTGGACCTGCTTCCTTCTTCAGGTCTCACTGAAGGCACTGGCAGTCTTTCTCCTGACCAGCAAAACTGAAGGGACACAACATTATTTTGCCTGTTGCTCACCTCTGATACACTGCTCATGGAATAAAATGTATGGCCAGGAACAGAATACACAAGCTGGCCAGGTTCTGTCCTCATGGCTGGCATTGATTGTCAGAATAAATTTTACAGAATGAGGTTAAATTTTAATCTCAAGGCTTTAATATGCAGGTCTGCTCAGAAGCATAACTATCTCAGTGTGGTAGTGGGACCTAACTGAAGGGGAAGAGAGGAATGATTTTCCTAATCTATCATTAAAGAAGAAGAAATCTCTGAAGGGAACTGCATACAGAGGGAACTGGCAGGGGGGTGGGGGAGGGATGGAGAAAATGCAATCATTTTTTGTATATGCAAGAAATGTACCAAAGAGGTAATGGGATGTGAAGTGTCAGCAGCATGTGAAGAAGTAGCTTTTTCCATATGGTTTTTTTTTTTAAATCTTCTTCAATGCTTTATTTTAAAAGAAAAGTGAAGAATGCATTTCTCTGTTTCTAATATCAGCATTGCACATTTTTATTCACATCTGTGTAAACACTTGGATAATTGGCATCTTTCTGACCTGCTCACTTTCAGTATTGGCGTGCAGAGCAGTTGTTGGGATCTCATATAAGCGAGAATTGCCCTGAACTGGCAACTGGACAGATTGAGTGAGGCACTTGGGTGGAGAGAAATATAAAACACTTTGCAAAATAACAAAGTCTGAGAAAAAGGGGGGGGGGCGGGATGGGGAGAGGGCATTGGGCAGAATGACTTTCAACAACCAACTTTGTGGATGAAAGTCACTCAAAAGAGGTTTGTATGAGCCTCACTCATTCTTGCATCATTTGTTTGTTCCTATTGGAGAGAGTGGAAATCAAAGAAAATGTCCTGAAGTTCATTCAGTTAAAACTGTTGAATCCAACAATGGAGCTGTCGCGATTCTCAGCCATACTGACAGTATATCTGAATGTTGGTTGGTCTTTGACAGCCTTCATCATATGTTCTTCATTATTTTCTCTCTGCCTGTGTGACCATACTCCTCCCCCTCCTTGGCAACCTTTTGCATCCTCAGAGTTGTTTCTTTCATCTTCTGTTGATTTCTTTTTCCTTCTTATTCTACCCCTCCCCCTCCCATTCTTTTTAATCTCAGTTATTCATTTCCCCCCTGTTCTGTCCTTGCTAGGGATCATCTCTGCCTGAGTGTCCTCACCCTCTGCCTTTCACTGCCCATGGCAAGAGCACACCAGTTACTCCTAGTGTTAGACAAGCTGACGTGACTGATGGGATCAGGTTTCTGTAGAACATCTTCACTAAAGCACTGCAGTGCTACGTCTTGCTCAAGATGGGCCTTTTAGAAGGGGATAGGAAAACATGGTGGAAAGATTTTATTATTCCTACCACTTTTTCCCCCTGTTGATGGAGTAAGTGACGTGCTCCTTGAATAGATATGGGGGTGTAAAGAGGGGCTGAGGATTGGGTGGGGGCCAGATTTCATGAGAAGAGCCCTTACAATGAATTTCCAAGCAGAAGGAAAATGGGCCCTTCTTGGCCTTGTCTCCCACCTGGAAGCAATGCAGTCAGGGCAGATCTGGGTCCCAGACTGAGTCCAACCATTCTTCTGTTCATACAAGCCCCATGGAAATGTGAAGAAACTCAAACCCACTGTTTCACATTTGAATCTTCTTTTTTATAGTCTTCTAAGCTGTTAGCTTCGAGAACACACATTGTGTGCTTTTGTAGAACAAAGCTGAAGAAATGTGGTGTGATCTAAAGAACTTACTGTAACTCTCTACAAATCCAGTAAAAAGTATGTAAAACAACTTTTATATGCAGTGTGGCATTTGAGTGTAACAGGGCAGTTTGTTTGAAAATGGGAACCTCTTTAAAGGCATTAATTTCTTTGCCTGCACATTCTACTCTCCACAGTCTCAAATGAAAGCTGTGCTCACTTGTTATCAGAAATGGACATTTGGCTGAGACTTTAAAACTGGTGCTTAAGTAAGATTAAACCAGATCTCTTCTGTCTCACTCCTTCTCACAAATTTTGCAATGTTAATGATTTATATATTGATATTGTTGTCATTTTCGTAGGCTGATTTTTTTTTTCACCTCATAACAGTTGTTTCTTTTCAGATTTATAGTGTTCTCCACAGAGTAATAGTTGTCTTGCTGGCCCAGATCCAGTATATGAAAGTCCTATGTTGTAGTCCAAATTTAACATCAATTGTTAGATGAATCACAGAGTCATGGGATTGGAAGGGACTTCAGAAGGCCATCCAGTCTTTCCTATATCCAAGGCTTAATCAACTGTACGTGTCATTCCTGACAGACATTTGTATGGCTTCCAGCACTGAAGACTCCACAGACTCCTTGAGCAATCTCTTCCAGGAATGCTTCAATTCCTAATTATTTTTAAACTTTTCTCCTAGTGTCTGAAATGTCCCTGGTACAATTAAAAGCTTTAATTAAAAATAAATTTATCTTCATTTTCTTTGCAGCAAGCTTTTAATTATTTGAATATAATTGCCACCTTAACTTCATTTAGTTGGGGGCCCATTTGGGACATTATTCAGTTTCAGGATTTTAAAAATGCCACCACTGTTTGCTTGCTTGTTTCTGAAGTGTCCAGCTGGTTCAGACTTGGAGTGCAGCTTGTAGCACTGGCTGTGAAACCTCCCTAGCTGTGAGAAGAGCAGATGGGTGGCTTCAGTGTTAGGAGATGGTCCTGTTGGGTTACATCATTGCTAAAATCTGGCCAGTAGAGGTAAAGTAGGAAAGAAGTCTCCAGCTCAGAGGATGCATGGAGGGTTCTCACCGAATCATCAGAAGACTGCTTTAATTTCTTGATCTCTGTTACAGCTCTCTTGGAGGACACTCTTAAAGGTTTCACTTCTGTCTATGAGTACAGATGGGAAGAAGGTCACAGGAAGATGTTCTGTGTCAGGTAGATCGTGTGGGTGTTGTGGTCCAACCATAAGCTCATTCTCTCTGATAGACATTGCTTTATCCAGAAGTTTTGAGGGCTGTTATCCCTGTAGAAGAACTTCTTCTGCAATCTTATTGTAGATGTTCTTGTTGAAGTTGTAACTGTCTGACAGTCTAGAGCATCTTGCAGCACTAAGTTTTGCATGCTATCTAGTGATTTTAGGAACTAAGCCAACCTGTTTTGTTAATTAAGAAAAAAGAAGGTATTGTCATTGTATAGTCCCACCTCACATCTAGTTTATAACTCTTCCAACAAGGTGATCTTTCTGTTTACTTTACGGTGCCAAACACATTGTTAAGGATTGATGTATACCCAGTGATTGTTGGAGTGTGCTGGCTCACATGTGTGAGCAAAACTTCTGTTTCCAGAAAAAATAAACTTGCAGGAGACTTAATAGAATAGAAGGCAGCACAGAATTTGGCCTGGGGCAGAGTATCTCAGCATGAAGAAGCAGTGGCTTTTTCAAAGGAAGAACTAATTCCTTTAGTATTAAGTATTTGCAATATAATTTGAAACTCAGTGGTGTTTATCCATGGCCCTGTCTATCTCTGGCTGAAAACAACAGGTTTCTTTCCAGTGTTACCCCAGGGTTCACACACCTCAGCCAGTAGAGTGCATGTGCTCGTTTTCCCAAATGGCATAGGACTTGGCAGACTTGTGTCTCTTTGTTTTTGAGTTTTGGATGTATTTGAAACTAAAGCACAAAGCAAAATTTAGAGGCTAAAAATTCTGTGGTTTATGAACCACAAACCTTCCATGACTCACCTTTCATGCAATTTTATGGCCCTACTGGCTTGGAAACGGGCAGTAGCAATTGGCCACCTGCATCCTCAGCACCAAGGAAAGTTAATGCTGTGGTTACTCGTAGAAATGTGGAACCTAAAAAAAAGCCCAGACCAAAGGAAATTTCACAGTAATATGCTGATTTTGTAGAATGTTCTACCACCACTAAGACATTGCAACAATATGACTGTTTCTGTAAATCTTTTTGTTTAAATCAAATGGTAGGCAGACCTCCCAAAGTCTGCCCCATGCTAACATGCACCAGAATTAAACTTGGTAGCTCTGCTAGAAGCCTTGCTGAAGCCTGCGCTCACCTAAAAGGAATTACCTTACCAAATAAATAGGAAATAAGGGTTTTCTTTCCTTTTAAAATGTTTTAATTTTTTATTCAGCCCTTGGATCTTTTAGATCTTTTTTTTGACTTTTTATTGTCTCCCAGCCCTGTAATCTTACACTAAATAATTGAAGCACTGAACCATTTTTCTTCCTCAATACTAGGAGAGTCAATACATAATAAATGACTTTGAAGGGGATTGAATGGAAGGTATTGTTTAAGTGCTAAGTACTATTGCTAGCAAAGCAGTATTACTGGGCTTGTGTATGTTGAGTATTAAAGTCTGAAGCCAGAGTTATGGTTGCACTTGGTGCTTGTTTACCTAAACCTTCATTCTATTATCGGCTTATACTGGCATGCTTCACCTTCACTGGCATTGAAAACTATTCTAGAATTGCAAGTTGCATTTCAAGGTGGTTTCAAGAGCCTCTATTTATTCCAAATATTTCACCCCAGTCCTCTTAAATACATGGTCATCTGGGATTCCCAGCACATCCTCAGGTATTCTGTGTTGTTCAGTCACTGGTGACACATAGATGTGAGTTGGAGAGAAACTGGATATTCTCACCTGCTGTGTGAAGATGACCTGGAACCAGTGTGTTCCTACAGATTTCTCTGCTGCTTGTATAGTGTCTGTCCTGAAAGGCAGCACAACACTGAGAAAAGTGTTTTCCTTCCTGCAAAAATGGGGAGTAGTCCAGGTCCTGCTGTTCAGTGATCGAGGTCATACCCACACCCAGAAGTCTCCTTGAATTTTGGATGCTCTTTGTCACATGCATGTTTCTGTCATAAACACCAACTTGTAGCAGTTGTTCTGTAGCTGTAAAGCACATGATAAATGGCAGAAATCAAATACAAATGTTTATTGGTAGGATGAGAACTGGTGCAGTCTCTCTTCAGGTGCTTGCTCTGCATACCCTGACAATCCTTCTTTAAGGACTATGAAAGGTGTTATTAGAAGTTTGATCCTTTATGACACCAGTTGTCAGTGATGAAATTCAAATGGAGATTTTTAGTCCAAACCTCCTCAAGACAAAATTGTTTGGATTTTTGTATATACTGAGTATATGAAATTATCCTTTAAAGGAAAATAAGTAGATTTTAATTCCAGTGACTTGCTACTTAGTACACTGAGAATCTTTCTGTTGGTCTTGCCTTTTTATTTATTTCTTTTTTTTTTAATTTTACTTATAAACTATAATTGTAGGAGGTCTTGAAGTCAGATTGAGTTAGTGTCCCCAGTGTGCTTCTCTAGGAAGCCCCTTTGGAATCAGCAAGAACAAGCCCAACTTGCATCCTGTTTGCCATCTGTGTTTCTCTCTGGCTTCAATTTGCTGCTATAAAATAATTCTTAGGTATGGATGCTGTGCTGAACCTGCCCAATGCATGTCATATGTAGTTATTCATATTTTTTCTAAGATAACAGCTGTAAAGGAGCAGTTCTTGTGATCTCTTCTGATTTACTGCTTCTTAATCTGAGGTTTCAAATTAAACATGCAAGGTTTTGAGTCTTAATGTCATTGCATTCTTTTAAGACACATGTTCAACTGCTTTGTAATGAGCATGTTCTTTCTAAATATTTTATGCTCAGTGGTTATGGAATAATTGAATAATGTAGCATGTGTATTTATAATGAAGATGATTCTATGTTAGCAAAGTTATACAACCATTTATCACTTTTACACATATTTCCACATGCTTTCTTGTATCTGAAATACACTAAAGTAGCTGCAAAGGGTATCAATAAACCTGTAAGGTGCAAGGGCACATACCAGGGCTCATGTCAGATGTTCTGTTGCAGCACCATGACTTATGAGAGTAGGTGAAGTTGGAGATCTGTACAGATCCAGTGAGCCTGGTGTTTTTGGTACCAAAACCAGCATGGATAAATTGAGGAAAATTTGAGCATGTTTGCAACTGTCCAGATCTGGAAGAAAGTCACATCATTGTTAGTGATTTTTTTGCTGGGCAGCACAGACACCTCCAGAGGGCATGATTTTCCTTTAAAAGTGCATGTGTGACTTTTGTTTGTTTTCTTACAGGATTTATATAAACAAAGATTTTTGACTGCCATCCTTCTTGTTCTCTAGTAAACCTGTCTTTAAATAAAAATAGGTCATTAGCATCATCTTGAGTTATTCTTTTATATAAGATTAGGATGAAATTCCTCACCCATCTATGTAGTAGTACCACAGAAACTATTTCAGGTTAAAGTTCATGCTGTATTAATTGTGCAAATTTATTGAAAGCACATTTGTTGTTCAGAGGAATAGATGCTCTTCCTACATCTCTCTCTGCTAAAACTAATTTAGTTCTGTGTCACACAAGCTGTATGACAATATCTTTTAGTCTGTTTTAGAGACTTGTCAGGTAAATATTAGTTATGAAGTTTGTTCTCAGGCACACCAAGTTAGCCACTTCTACCTATGGACATTTCTACAGTAGCCACTGTTGTGATTTGTATATTCGAGAGAAATTATGATCTGAGCATGACAGAAGTGCTGAAGGAGTACATAGAGAGAGTTGTCCTTCTTGCAGGGGTACAAAAGGCATACAGTAAACTAGAGGAAATCTGCCCCAAAACACCTTTGATCTCCTCTTATCTCTAATGGTGTAGGCCAAACTCCTACACGATAGCATACATTGCTATGCAAAGAAATGACCTGGCTTCATTTCAGAAAGGTCCTATTATGCTTTGTAGGTCATACGCTAGATCAGAGTCTCACATGCAGCTCCATCTCCTTTGGAGCTGGATGGTGTTTCAGCCTGTGAAGCATCCTGGAGGATGTGTTTGTTTCTGAATGAAACACAGGGCCTGCAATAGTATTTTGTTAAAATGAGCACCTGGAGTAGTTTGTGCTTCACTTTTTCTGTGTACAAGTAAGATTCTTGCTAATGCAAAGCCTCACGGCTGATGTGCCAAGGGTGAAATTCAAGGCACTGAAGTTATGGGATTTGAAGAACTTGCTTGCTTCTGGGAAAATCTTCGACGTCATCATCACAAAACAAATTGTAACTTACTTTGGGGTTCTTTTGCTGTCACTTTACTGGACTAAGCTTTAGCACAAATTGCAAGTTGATCTGAAATTCCCATTTGTGTGGGTCAGTTACGCAAATGAATATTGTGGGAACATACCCAGGGATTTTACATGTGTGATGTTGCCAGAACTTAAGCTTGCAAAATTTCTGGATCATGGAGTCGTGCATGAAGATTTGGCATCTGATCCTGTTCCTACTGCCATGTGTAATAGCAGCTATCAAATTTTACTGGGAAAAGGACAGAACGTTTAGGAGTCTGGTTTGAAAATGCCTTGCAATTTTTTTTTTATTTTTTTATTTTTAATAAAAGGACCTTTCTAGAAACAATCTTTCAGAACAAGAAGGATATTGATGATCATTTATGGCTGAGAAAGAAGCACCAATCAAGTCAGGACTGATAGAATATCACATTTGCTGCTATAGTGTCAGGACACATTCTGAGGTTCTGCTTGACCTCTGAACTTAGCAAGACCTACAAATAGAGCACAGGCACAAGATCTGAGCATCACAAAAGCATAATTTGTGGGCAGTATCCTATTGTCCCTTAGGAAAGGAAAATATCTATTTCTCTTGTATTAATAATATTGCCATTTCAAATTAGCCCTACTTGGAACATCTTGTGCTATTCCTTTACCAGGGCACTAGCGTGACTAGGATTGATGATGTTAAAAGTTCCTTGCTTCTTTCCTGGCTTCCACCCTCTTCCCCTATTGTAAATTGACACATGAATTCACTGCCTTTGTCGATCCTTTACAGTTTATTGTTCTTCCTACACGCTGTTCCTTGGGTACCAGTAGCTGGCAGGAGGCAGGATGCTTCCTTGTGTGGTCTTGTAGGGCAAGACTAAAAGGTTAGTCCCAAGTTATACAGCTCCAAAAATTCACGTCTGTAGTTCTGTGGAGAATGTGTTAAGTTACAGATTTGTACAGAAGCATGTTAACCATGTGTTAGTCCTTGTGCATACTAGTCTTAGGCTAAAGAGAGAAGCTGTAGGAAAGGATATAGGGTGTGTGAGAAGGGGAAGCTGTCAAGCACATATAGAATTGAAAGAAAGTCTTAAATACCGAAGGTTTTGAGGCATAACGCATAGCATTTAGTCCCTAACAAAACTGAATTCACAAACCTGTGTAAGGGAGTAAATTTTGCCTCATGTTTAAAATATGTGCTTTTTGAAAACACCCCTCGTTTGATGTACCAAAAAAATAAAAAAAAAAAGAGAGATCCAGCTTCCTGTAAGTTTATGGTAATTCTGTGCCTTTTGCTAGTTGGGCTATTTATGTGGTCCTTTACTGTAGCCTGACTCCCACCCTCTAATATAGTTGTCCTCACAGCACTTCTTTGTGGTAAGGAAGCACAATAATCCCCACTTTACAAATGGGGAGCCACGGCAAAAGAGAGGCTTAGTGACTCGCCTGAGGTCATGCAGGCAGCCCATTATGGAGCAGGGAATGCAACCAGGGCTCCCGAACAGCAGGCAAATGCTCCAACCCCAGGGCTGTCTGTCCTTTTGCTCCTATTTTTAAAGCGCTCAAAGGGTTGCATCCAGATTTCAGAGACGGTTCGGGGGATATTGAATCCAGTCTGACTAAAATAACGGAATAGCTGGACCAAGTGAAAATGTGCTGCTTTAGTGTAGAGTTGCAATATCAGTAAGTCAAATAAAGGTTTTTCCGCTGGCAGCTCTGGTTTCCTCTCATTTGCCTGAGCTCACTCTCTCATACACACACACATCCACTCTCTGCAACTCATTTCTCTTCTGCCTCGGAGGAAGGACTTGGTAGAAGGAAATTGGTATAATTAAATGGTTATGTAGGAAGCTGATGGGTAAGTATTTACTTATATAAAATAAGTAGAGGAGAAAAAAACCCTATGAGGCGGATTTCTTAGTGTTTGCTGTTTGGGGTTTATTTTTGAGAGCAGGGTATTGAGTGACAGAGATTTGTTCCCAGTAGAAAATGCTTGAAACACATTAGTCTGCTTTGGTATTAGAAAGATTAGAGGGCACACTGTGAGAATTTGTAAGGATTTATGTGCTTTTTAGAAAGGATTAAGAATTAAAAAAAAAAATCCAGATTAGAAATGCTGTCTAACCACATCACTACCCTGCAAGCCAACATTTGCATGGTGGTTTTCTTTTATGTTTAATACCACAATGTTTGTATTGCAACTTCAGTTACAGTTGGTTTTGTTCAAAGACCATAGTCTAGGTGCACACAGCATGTGAAATGAAATGTTAAGCGTTCATGTCGCATCCCTGAAATCTTATCCAACAGCAAGCTGAAATACCTAAGAAAAAGACTGTAGGGATATCCTCATTGCTTAAATAAAAGGAAAAAGATAATCAGGTACATTCCATGGCTTCTAAGTGTCTGCTTTCTTCCTGTCTATCAGATTGTAAGCTTGAACAAGATTTGTTCTCTGGGACATTATTTCTTTAAAATATTTGCACATGGTAGTTCTATAGTAACTCCATACTGCACAACATGGAATTAGTTACTTATTTGGGAACAGAATTGTTAAACATCCTCTAAGCTGAAGAAGGATATTTCCTAATTATTTACTAGAAGCATCCTCATCATACATAGCTAATTAAAGTCAGACTGCTAAATGTGGATGATTAGAAGCTTATGCTGCTGGAAAAGTGCCTGTGCTGATTTGAGCTAATATTGAATTTGTAAATTCAATCCTGTTTAGACACTTTATTTAGAAAAAATGTAAATCCATGCAAGATGTGCTTATGGAAAAGACTACTATTTCTTTATTTTATACTTTACAGTCTCACTATATTACATGTGAATTTGTAATAGTTTTTGGCATCTTGCCAAATGTAGCCTGCCCAGTACCAGCGGCTTTAGTGTTCAGGATTTTTTTCTTTCTTTCTACTTCCCCCTACCCCCCTTTTCTTTTTTTAAACTCGTTTTGTGTAGAGCTTGGAGTTGGGCTTTAGCCAGAGGACTGTTTGCCCTGTGCGGTCTGGACATGCCTGAGCCCAGTGATGCCTGGAGGATGAGCATATGTTGAATACATTGCATTTTCCAGGTGTGTGCTGGTGGCTGTTTCAGGTACTTGGTGAATTTGGTCCTGGACCAAACCCAAGTTTCAGTGGGTGAGCAGGAATCGATTTCCCTGTATTAGCAGTGCATTGTATCTAAGGACAGATGCTCGAGCATTTGGTCCCTCCAGAAGTCCTCCGAGCATCTCCAGTGCTTAGTTTTCTCTCTTGCTTGTTTCAGCCATTGCAATGGCGCTGACCAAAATGGAGTTTTATTTGCATGGGTGAATATCAAGTTTGAATTGGATTCTTGATGTTGGCTGTTGGGCTTTGTTTTGTTTTCAATTTTACTACCCTTACAATTCTATTTTGAAAACAGCATTTAGGTGGTATATGCTTTTTTGATGTTGTTTTGGTCTTGTAAACATTCTGCAAAGTTGATACAGATGTGTGGGGAAGGATATATTTTGTTGCTGGCCTCTTATGGTTTGTATTGCAACCTGAGTGCAATATAGTTTGTATTGGGTTAGCGTCTGCTGACAGGAGAAGATTTTCATGGCACCCATATAATACCTGACACGTTGTTGTCACTACTGGTGATGTGAAAGTTTTATTGTAGTTTTGTATTGGCAGAGTGATTTGTTAGTTGAGAGTTTCACATCTAGAGATACATTGCAGCTACTGGCATCTGTAGGTTGTGGAAAGGTGTATCTTAGCAGAGAAGGACATGTGGGAAGAAAAACTGAAGATGAAGTGTTTGGCTGAGCATGTTGAAAAGTGACCATCTGTGGTAAAGGACATGAAATAAAAGAAAATTAGAAATAAACCTTAAACGGGACTTAGGCCAGTTCAGAAGAGGTAAACAAATACAGATACAATATTCAGATACAAAATTCTGAATGTCTTATATAGAGGGGGACAAAAGACAACAATAGATATTTATGGTAATTCAGGAAATGTTTGGTAAAGAAAAATAAATTTCAGAAATGTGCTGGCAAATATGGGCTCATTATGCAGCAGTTTACAGCTCTGTAATTGGTTGTAAGTCCACTGGGAGAAACTGGGTTTAGCTGAGTGGAGAACTGAATTTGGAGTCTTGTCCGTAATGAAAGAACAATTAATTGAACAAATCCTTCTCTCTCTTTTTCCGGCAAATTATTGTTTATTACACTGACTGTAGCTGCGAAAGACTGTCATTTTTTTGTCCTTTCAGGTGCTAAGTACATTTGTTAGAAGCAAGTCTTTGATTGCCTCTCTTGTGTCTGGAATACAATCAGTTACTTCCTTATTTACATTATATTGTGATTTCATACAGCTCTTTGATAAGGCAGATAATTATATTTTTTTCTGTATATGTTTTAAAGAACTGCTTATACTGGAAAAGGAGACTTATCCTCTGCTCTCAAGTGCCAATAAAAGACATTGTTACTGCCAGACTAACCGTTGTGTAGATGAAGGCAGACTTCTCTGTTTAAAGCTTTGCATCATCATTAAAGAAATCATCTTTAGTCATTTCTGTGTTGGTTTCAGGAATTCAAGTGCTAGAGCATTATAGGATTTGCTTGAGTTTTTGGTGTTCGTATACAGAAATGCTGACAGAGCATCGTGCCAGAGGAAATCTGAATGCACATTGTCTGGGTTCTTATAAATGAAGAAGGAGATTTCAAGGATTTCTTTGAAAATCTGTGCATACATCATTTAACTGGTATATTGGAGGGATTTGCCTTCTAAACTATAATTCCACACAAGTGCATACTATGAAGCAGAAAGCTCTGTGGTTCCCTCACCTTGGAACAAAACACACTCTGGAGATGCCTGTTTCTCTCTGTTGGCTGTGAGGGAGGCAAAACTAACTCAGTCTGATCATCTAACTTTTAGACTAACATCTTGAGAGAAACTGCCCTCTTAACCTGTTTTTGAGAAATGCAGGGGGTTTCTGTTTGTTTCAGGAGCATGTCAGGTATGCTGTGTGGGAACCTGTGTTCTCAGGCTGGGTGTTCAGGTGCATGCAAGTGACATTGGAGCGTGAATCCCATTTGGAGATGAATGAGTACTCTGTTCCCTTGCTCCTCACATAACTGCAGCCTGTTCTAGCAGTAGTATCCTTCATACAGTCAGGAATAATGTGGTCTTAGTTTGATTGATTTTTCTCTTGTTCAAATTGAAGTTTCATTGTTTACTCAAGTATTGTTTATTGCAACTTTCACCAGAAATGGATGCATAAATACATGGTCTGTCACAGACTGGGGTGTATGGCAGAGGATTATGACTGGAATCCCAGGCTTTTTCACCGGTGTAACACAACCTGTTAGTGGGTCGCAGACATTGCTTTTGTTGAACTTGTCTATTAAATAGGCATTTTACTGTGCAGCTTCTAATTTACACAGATGATTCAAGGAATTAGAACTAGAAACAACTACTACTTTTTTTCCTGGAAAACATGAAATTGTACTTTTAAAAAATACAGTAATTTTTGCTTTTTGTTGGGAAGTATGAACTGTGCAGCAGCAGAATTGCCTCTGAAGCAGGTGTCTGTAAATACGTCTCTAAAATGCCATTCTTGTAGCATTATGAAATTTGGTCTCCATGTTATTTTACTTGTCTATGTGCTGTAAGAAGGATTTGCAGTAAAGTAGAGACTTGGAATTTCTGCAAAAGGATTTGTACTAGCAGTACTTTGCAGGGAGATATTCAGATATTTCTTAAGATCTTGAAAGCTTGGTATGAAAAATCAGATTTTCCACATTCCCACTTGCAACTTAAATCCAGTGCAAACAGAGGTCTCTTTATTTCAAAAGTACTTGTTTAATGCTGGCTCTACTTGCGAGACTTATTGATTTTGGTGTATCCCAGGCCAGGAAAATCAAAGTCACCTTGTGAAAATATCCTCCTGAATAAGTTATTACCTTTTAATACAGTTGTAAAGGATGACTTCTTGGTTAAGGCTCTGGCCTGGAACATGAGAGTTCAAGCTGAGTTCAGCTCAAGACTGTGACTCTGATCACACCAGACAACCTTCCTGGGTCTCAATTCCCCTCCCAGAAAATAGCACCTGTCACCTGAGGCTGAAGACTCCTGCTATGTATACCAATACAGGACACATACAGAACACCTGCCCCTCCTCTGAGTCTTAGCTGTTTCTGTAATATAAGTAATTAAACATCGTAATTCCTCCATTACCACTTGTTTCTCTTTTGCAGTCCACATCATGGGGGATGTGAAACTGGTGACATCTACTCGAGTCTCCAAAACCTCGCTGACCCTCAGCCCCCCCGTCCCTGCTGAAGCACCAGCGTTCACTCTTCCTCCTCGGAATATCCGAGTGCAGCCGGGAGCCACTGCGAGGTTTGAGGGGAAGGTAAGGAACCGATAGTGGAGGGCTTCTGCATTTGGTTGTGCCCTTCCCTGAAGCTGACTCGTAGGCTGCAAGGATAGTGGAGTTGCCTCTGCAGTACAGGATCTTCACTCAAGAAGGATACACCCCTAAGGGGGCAGGAGCATTAAAGGTCTATTTATGTGGAGTGTTCCAAAACCTGAGCATGCACTAAGTACAGCCTGGTTGAGCATGCCAGGCACTGAGTTTATTATCAGTGGGAAACTGCTTCAAGGGCTTCCTCTGATCACAGTGTTCTCCTCCTACAATTCTACGTAGTCTCCTGCTGCATATTCACATCCCTGCATCCCAAATCTGCCTGTTTATGGAGCTTCATGTGTGACACAAATCTAACCCCACTGCAGCATGTTCCTCCTAGCAAAGCTGGGAATCTGTAACCAGAGTTCTGACAGTTTTGTGTCTGCACCACCTGCTATACATGTTGTCCATGTGAAAGCATAAAGAGCATTTTCGGAGGAAAGATGGATTTGTTCAAGAAAACTTGTTAACCCAAAAGGTTTGAAAGGGTGAGTAGTGGGGGTTGTATCCCAGGTTCTCCCCTTCCATCATGTTTGAGACATTGAGCTGTGCTTCCTGGCACCCGTATTTCCTTCAGGTGTCAATCCTGCTATGCAATCTTGCTTGCTCTAGCTATGCTTTCTCCTTCCTTAACCCAGTTCTTTTTCCTGGAGCTGTCAGTTTTCCATCCCCGTCCTTTCAGGCTCCTTCTGTTCATGTCCCACTCACTGCACGCTGACAGCTACATCCTCAGGCTGGCCGCACTTTTAGTCTTTGAAGTGGTGGCATTGTGTGACAGAGGCAGGAAACTGCGACTTTACTGTAACAAAAGAAAGGGCCAGAAGGAATTTGGGAAATCCATAACTTCTGAAACTCTAACTTAAACAGAGGGCTGGTAAAAGACATCTGATATTTATCTTATTTGTTTATGTAAGGGCAAGCCAGGAGCTGAGATTTTTCAACAGGGACTGTGTAGAAAAACAGGTTTTGGAGTATATAAATTTTTAAGTTTATATGAATATGACTTTTTGAAGAAAAGTTGGCATTTATCATAGAAAGCAAATTTCAATAAAAGTGTTTAAACCAAAAAATGGGTTTATAAAACCTTCAATAATTTATTTTTTAAAAAATTGTTTACTTTTAGTGTGATTTGAAGGCACCAGTCAGAAACCCTTTGTGTGTATGGCATGGGCCAGTCCCAATGAGTTTTACCTTTCTTACTGTTTTCATCCTTTTTTTCCCCCCTCATTATTTCACTTTGTTGCAAACAGTGGGAAAAGGGCAGTGTTTGTCCTTTATGCCCGTGACACCTGTGCACAATGCTGCTGTAATTCCAAGTGGTTCTTCCAGACAGCACTGCAACTGGCAATAACAGCACAGTGAAATCAAAGCTGAAGTGTGTGCTAACATTTTGTTTTACATCTCACATGTTTCCTAATTAAAAAGTCAGTTGGGATATTTCCAGTTTTTATTGCACTCTGCAGAGTTTTTATTATTTAGTCAAACAGAAACAATTGTAGAATATAATGATCTACAAGCTAGAGTGCCATCAGTACTTTGCATTATTTTTTTTTAGCTCTGTTTTAAGTGTTAATTTTCTAGGGATACCTATCCCCTTTTTAAAGCCACTTTGAGAGCCTGAAGGGTAAAGTCTGAGGGGATTTTTTTAGTAGGTTGGAAAAAAATACACAAATTAAACTGCCAAGTGTGATTTCCTTGAAGGAACAGAACTGTGATTGAAGTCCTGGATTAGACCTACTTGATGAAAATCTAAATTTATCTCATCTGCCAGTTTGGTATATGAGCTTGGCCTAAACCTTTAACTTTCCATCCTTAAAATGGGGGTGCCAGTATTAGTATTTTGTTTGTGCTCTTAGTCTCGTGCCATGGGCAAGGTGAGGGAAACACAAGTTTGGAAGGATACTGTCACTTACTGGCTGCAGCAGCAGAGCTTCTACCCTCTGGTCCATCTTCAGCTGCTTAGCACAATGTTGGTTCCTCTGTCCCTTCAATGTTTCAGAGGTTCAGAAGGACAGTGGACCTGCTCATAAGAACAGGTTCAGAAGGACAAACTTAACAAAAACAATTTATTAAGCTTTAGTAATAGAAGCTACTCAACATACTTAGTTTTTTCTATCCTGGAAAATAGGCTACAGATGTTATGATGGGTTGTTGCAGTATAAATATTAAACCAGACTCAGGCTAAAGTAAAATAAAAAGTTTTAAAAATGGCTAGACAGGAGCTTTTCTTCAAAGAGTTTCTCTGCAGTGGAATTGATCTTATCAGAAAGAACAAACATTTTGAGAATCCCAGACAGGATATAAATCTGATATTGTGATGATCCTGTATTCTCATTAAGTGAACAAGGAAGAGAGAGCCCCAGAATTAAAGTTGTTGCTTTTCTTTCCAGAAGCATGTAAGATGTGTGAAATGGCTAAGATCAAGGAGAGTGCAGAAACTGAGAAACAGGCCCAAAATGTAGGAGGTAGAAAGGAACTGGTGTTGCCTTTAATGCCTTTTTCTCTTCTTCCCATTACCACCCTGATTCTCCTACTAAATCTCAGGAAGTTTATCTGTATCTGAGTGCAGATCTCAGTTTTCCAGTGTGACCTCAGCATAAAAAGTTAAATCATCATCTTTCAAAAGAATGAGCATGATCTTGGCCTGAAGCACAAACTGAGGGGTAGAAACACTTAGTAAGGCAAAGCCAGGGTTACCTTCCCCAGATGCTCCCCAAACATCTGCTACATGGACATCTCAGTTGTTCATCAATCAATTACTAAGGTGATTTTTAGGGAAACCATCCCAGATTATTATGAAATGGTGTTGTGTGTTCTCAACTTCCTATGAGTTGATTGATGTGCTGTTCTTAATTTCACATCATGTGTGAGATGAACAGCTCAGGGTAGTGATCTCATGCCTTGTGTTAAGACATTGTAGCTTGTCTGTCAGAACCTTTAAGAAATTCCTGGAAAAGGAGGACAGGCCAAAATGTTACCAGGCTTTGTTTTAAGCTCTTTCTTTTTCTGTTGTATTAAACAGTGGAATATTTATCAATGGTTTGCCATATTAAATTGTGATTGTATATCTTAATCTTTCTAATTCTTCTCAAGACTATGCTTTGCATGGCAAAACCTTTGGTATATTCCCTTAGTTTTGGGCTCAAAGCAGCAATGTGCGCTCCATTTCCAAGCCTCAGTCAGCAGGCACTCCAGAAGTATACCCTAATTACATCATCTGCCAAGATTTCAGATGGCAGGATCTGAGAGAAGTCTGTGTCATGACAGAGGATGATGACATGGCACAAAATCCTTTGTTGGCATGAGATATTTGCTGTTATAAGATGTACTGGGCAGCTAATTGCATGAATGGATTTGGGTCTGCACTTTCTGGAAGGGTGCCTGTTCTGAGCCATCTGAGGGAGAAACTCAGGAAAGACCCATGTTTTCATGGGAAGGAGTTGTCTGATGGAACTGAATGCTGTGGGAAGACTTGTACTGATCTATAAAGCTACCATGCAATGTGACACTCGCAGAAACCTGATATGAAACACTGAGGCATGTTTTGAGGGGGAAAAGAATTGAAAAAGTTCTCGACTTGACTGGAGATTGTATTTGATCTTTCCTTCCACAAACCACTGAGCATTCTTGGGAGAGATGTGGTGCATTGAGAAGTTACTGAGACATTTTGTATCAGACAGCCATTGGGATATAAACAGCTGAAATTAAAAAAACAAAGAAAAAACCCCCAACCCCCAAACCAAACCAAAACAGAAACAACTAAACCCAAAAAACCGCACAGATTGGGTTGGTATCAACAGCTTATTGCATGTTGTTTTTCTGTTTGGATCTTTTGCTGTCTTCTTCCTTGGTGTTATTGACCTCCCATTATATTCACTTACCACAGTGCTGCTTTTTTTACCCATACGTGTCTTCATGAGTAATGCATGCATCATTTTATTTGGGTTTATTTCACTGTATAACTCTGTACTGGCATATAGAAACTGTGGCTCAAAGGACTTTCAGCTTTACACAAAGCCAAAGTCGCTGCTCTACTGGGAGGTGGTTAAGGTGGGATTCAGTCAACATTACTTCCCCACAGTGACATCGACACCCAGAATTATTCAAAGACACTTCCTTTCATCAACTGACACCCATTTGCCCTGCCTTGCAAATGATATGTCCTTTAGAAAAAACTGCAGGTGCGCAAGTTGCTGCTCAAGAAATTTCCGGGGTTTATACAGGAGTGGTGGCCTGTGTGCTCCATTCTATCTCATAAATTCATTTCATACCTGTCTCCCTGTCACCTGTGGCCATCATGGTATTGCTCAGGACTTCCCTGGTAGGGGTATTTAAGCATTCCTTGTGTGGTCTGTGTGCAGTGTGTGTGATGGTGCTCAAAGGGGCTGGGCTTCGTACACTGTCCCATGCAACTGATCAGTGCATGTGCTGAGGCAACAGCCAATATTTCTGCATGTTTGGCAGCAAAGTTTGCTCAGACCTTTTGCAAAGTTGCTTCATTCTGCCAGATGTTCAGAAATCTGGGACGATGCTGAATATCCTCAAATTGCACCCAGACAAAACTTCTAAGCAGGAAAGAGGCTGTGATTGGGGAACACTGGACATACAGTATCCCCATTCTGAGTTGCCATTTCTCAGGGTTGATTTTATTCTTTTGTATAATTGATCCTCCTTTCAGTAACCCACTAAACTGTGGAAGCAATGTGCTATTCGGCCCTTTCACATATTTCATTATTTGCTTTCTGCCTCCTTCCCCACCTTAATTGCTTATCTACAACCAGCTAGGGACAGGATTTCAGGCAGAAAGATTGGCTCCCTGTTCTCAGTTGTTGTGCTACTAACTGCTGTAATTAAAGGGACATCTAAAACAATTGAATAATAACAGTAGTAATAATAATAATTTTTTTTAGAACACTTCAACTAATGTACATAAGGAATTAAAGATAATCTCATATTATTTTGTGTAGTATCTTCCCAAACCAACATTGTTCTAACTGAAGCCCAGCCATGCATTTGTGCTGCTCTTGGTCACCACCTTTCCTTTCTTTCTTTACTTTTCCTTCAATGTGTTTCCAAGTATTTTGGATTTTGAGGTGGAAATAGCTAAAATCACATGATGAAGCTAACAAAAAAATCTGTGTGATTCAATTGCACCTACCTGCCCCCAGTTTGCATTGAGGGAACCAACAAAGTGTTGACTCTGACAAGGTTATCGTAGGTATCTGTTCTGTGATCGCCCACGACTGTAAGTGCTGTTGTAAAGGGTGGCTTTGTGTCAGCTAAAGAGAACAAGAGTGTTTATTTAAGAATTTATTCATAGGCACGTCCCCAAGGGTGATTTGGAAGAAAATATACTTCATTAGTAAGGATTTCTGGACTTGTTATTTTCTGTAGTCATTAAGCAGAAATCAGGAAAAAAAATCCTGAATTATGTACTGATAAATTTGCAGAGAAAAAGGAGATACAAAGTATTCATATTGTGGTGTAAAGGAGGTTCAGTCTTTTACAAAAGTAATGGTGGACTAAAGACCATGACTAATCATAAAGTCCAGTGTTTAGGCATGAAAGCATAACAATGTCTGAAAAAGGAATAGAAGAAAATCTAGCTGTTTCCTGAGAGGAAAACAGCTAATCAGCATATCCTAAATAGCTGAACAAAGATAGAGATGGAGTCCATGTAGGTCAGAGTAGAACCAGCCACTATAATTCTTCTTATTTTTCTTGTCCCATGATGGTTAATCATGACTCTCTCAAATCTCAACAGTCTTATTAGGTTCTTCAGTTCTGCTTTTAGTTTGAAAAATATCATCATCTTTCCCAGACTTTTCCTTGCTCCTCTGGGTCACTGCATAAGTCTTTGTTGTGGTCAATTCCACTGGCAATAAAACTCATCATGTAGCATTGTGCCTTCTTATTTAAGCAAATGATTTTAGCATGATACATGACTGCAACTTAACATAATGAAGTTTTAAATTTGATTTTTGGGGAGAATTGTGCATTTCACTCCTCTCATGGTCATAATAGGTTTAAAGGTTAAAAAATACTTAGTAAATGGAACAATGTGAGTAGTTGACTTTCTATTCCTTGCACTGAAATAGCCTGCAGTGGTGTGAGAGGAATGAAAAGAGGGAAAAGTATTTTGATTGACTTTATTTTTTTTTATTTCCAGAAATATGCCCCTAGCTGGAAAAGCTTTAAGTTTTGTTTTTCTAGCCCACCCAATAGGTAGGACAGAATGCTTATCAGCAGACATGCATTTGGCCAATGAGTAATATTTTTGCCTTCTGCCATCATAAGCAAAGCATAAATTCACCCCAGCCCCTTGTCTCCATCTGGCTGATGAAACCACGAAGGTCAGGGAGGGGCTCAGCACCACCTGTGACAGCGAGAGCCCCACGTGAAAGAGCAAAGGGTGCATTTGACTGTCTATAAATGTGTCTCTGAGAGTCTGCACCAAGTGACACTAGATCACACGTTTTGGTAGAGAAAAAGGAAGTGGTCCTTAATAGAGAGCAAGGATGATGCATAGGCCACATGTGGAGAAGGTTTATAATCAAAACACATCATTACTCATTGTGGTTTTGCTCAGTCCACACTCACTCTAGCACCTAGACTCCAAAGCTAAAAATTTCTGCTTTTGACATGTTACTTGGCTCTGCTCACTCATGGATAGAGTATGAAGTTTGGAAACCTACTGGGCAAAACCAGACAACGTCATTTTTTTTCACGTAACATCTGGCCTCGCTAGTATGTGAGTGCATGCTGAACAGCAAGTAACAGTGCTGTGAATGGTGTACAATTCCAGCCATTCATGAGGGGGAGAAGCCAGTGTGTCTGACAGGGAGCAGCGAGGGCTGGCTGCTCCCCAGAGGAGTGTGAGCCAGGAGCTGAGGGGGAGCCATGCATGGGCTGAGCCATCACCAGCTGGGCACAGTCCCACAAGCTCTGCACAGGCAGGCACTGCCGTGGACTCTGAGAGGGCTATGGATGGTCCCAGACATGGCAAGCAATAAGCCAAGTTCAGGATCCCAAAAAGCTCAGGAGCAAAAGCAGACAAGGTCAGATTGTCCTTCCATGGGTGCCCACTTCAGTTTTTAATGTTTGGTCTGTAAGACATTATCTTGTTACTGGAGGTTACCGAATCTCTACCAGGGGACTGGAACAGCACCTGTTCTTGTACCTAAGTTGCCAGAGTTCATTGTTTAGTGTTAGTTAGGGGACCAACCTGCCTTCATCGTGATTCTTAAGCCAAAAGTCAGCTTTGAGTCAGTTCATAGTTCAGCATCCCATGTGAACACAGTCTGTGTTCTTATGTTGAGGAAATGACCTTTGGAAGAGGAGAGATGTTGATGTGTTGGAGTAGTGCTTGTTGAGGGAGACACTGCTACTCCTGTTGCTGTCAGAGGTTACATGTCAAAGCTCTCTGCACTAGCTGGAGCCAGCAAATCAAGGCATTCCACTGATGGGAACGTCCCTGAGGTGAGTAGGCCAGTATAAGGGCTTGGAATTGCCTGCCTAAATACATTTACGTTATTCTTCTAGGAGACATGACAACCAAGTTGGAAGTTAAATCATGTTTGTTGACTCACAGGTTAGAAACCTGACCTGTGGGCTGACCATCCCACATTACGAATATGTTGTAGTGAGATTCTAAACATGATTTAAGCTCTTGTGCCTTTCTTCCTCAGAGGAGTTTTGGGAATAGGCATAGTGGAAACCTGGAAATTTTCCATTTTCAAAAAAATAATTCTAGGCTTTCTGATGATGAATTCAGCTTTATTCTCTGTAAGTCAGTGCATCACTGTAAACCTGTAGCCAGACAGAATAAAGCATTCCTTGTCTTCTGAAAATACTGTGGCTAAAACTGGTACAAATTCAAAGTCAGCCTTGTATTGTTTTATTGCTTATATGGAGACCTTTGTAATTCATGTGAAGAATGAGGCAAAATGGAAAAAATAAGTTATCTTTCTTTCTGAATTTTCCTTCTTTTTCTGCACCTTTTCAAAATACTATGGCGTTACTCTATAGGAATACCATTTATATAAACACAACAGCTGAGCTTACTAAAATACTAATTAAAAGTTATGCTTCATGCCAAGTGCAATGTGCACAAGAACTTTTCATTTAAAGATGACAACAATCTGCACACGTAGCCCAGAGAAAATGGAGAAGCAAAGACTGACAAATTAAATAGTTCTGCTCATGGTTATTTGCCGTTTGGCTACAGAATATTGAGCTTATTTCATCCAGCCCTACGCTTTCTCAACTCATGTTGAATCAGAGTGGTAATTTTCCTCTAGCTGCACAGTAGAGTTAAATTGTAACTCTGTGGTTTGAGAGTTTGCCACTCTTTCAGTGTTCCCCCCAATACACAAGCAAGCCTATAGTTATGGTGCATGTATTATTTAAATTGTTTTTGCAAAGCTTGGAATATTACTGTAATGCACATTGTTTTGTAAAAGCTTTGTTGAAGTGTCACACACATGATAGTATGTGAAATCTAACTTGCACCTGAAGTCTAACTCATTTATATCACGCTCCCATACTGGTAAACAGTGAGTAAAGAATTTTTCTGTTCTGTGAACACGCTGGACCAAGAGGTCTATATACTTAAGCTTGATTATTTTTGTCTTAGCCATTTTTCTCTGCAGGGAGGCAAATATAAATATTTCAAAACAAAGCTATGGCAAAAGCCAAGGCACTAGAAGAAAAATTATGCTAAAATCTTGAAAATACAGATTAAAGAACTATGGCAAATGGTATTGATTTTAGCTTATTTTGTGGTACCACTTAAAGAGCCTAATTCAACTGGAGTCATAGTGTATGTCTGTGGATGGTGCTTAACACATGCACAGGCCAGAGTAGAGTTGGATCCTTCTCTGCTGGCCTTCCTACCTAAAGCAAGAAAGGAAAGTAATTGTTACCCTCTTGACATTTATGTGGGGTACTGAAGCATGGTGAGATTTATTGGCTTGTGCAAGATCACACAGAAATACTTGCTGTCTTCCAGAAGTTCAATTCCCATCCAGTACCTCAGACAGGAATCTGTCCTTTTTGGAGATAAATATCTTCTGCTTTTGGAAGGGAAAGTTAAGATTTGCAGTAGGTGTGAATATCACAACTGCCTGGGTGACTGCTGAGGGACTAAGGGCATCACTTTCACAATGCCAGAATTAGATGCTCAGTCTTGACACGGAGCTGGTTTGTTGGGATATGCCAATGGCCAGAAGCACAGACAGATTTGCCTGCTCCAGAGACTGTTACACAGCCAGAGGGTTAGTGGCAAACACTGTGTTGGGCTTTTTCAGCCCCCTCAGCAGGAAGGCCAGCATCTGCAGTGCCGGGGGCTCTGCTGAAAGCACACGCAGAGTAAGCATTTCTTCCACAGCCTAAACAAACGTAGCTACTTTGGAGTGCACATGTGTGTTTCTCTTACAAAGATCACAGCAATTTTAGTTTTGAGAGAAAGCATTACAAAGAAGAGGTGAGCCCACAAACTTTCTCTTGAACTCTGCATGTCTACAAATATTTATCCTGAACTGCTGAACTAGAAATTTATAGCCACATCAATTTATACTTAGTATTTCATTTAGTGCTTTGAGGCTTTTTCCTTTTAAACAGTTGTTGCTCAGTTCTTTATTTTTATTTTAAACACAGCCATTCATACATTGTACTGTCTGAGTTACCTCTGCTAAGCTGTTGTTAAAAAGTATATGTGCATAGTTGGGAAAGCCTATGGATTTTACACATTATTACAGGATGTAATAAAAAATTTACTAACATTTCCTAATGAGCAGTTGATGTTTCTCAATAGGATTTTGTATGGAAATCTTAATTATTTAATACATAGTAAGCTGCACATAGTGGAATAAACCTTGCAATGAGAAATGCTTGTCACTTAGGATGTCTAATGTATTCAAATCCTCACAATCCAGTATTGGATTTTACATCTCTTTGTAATCACCTCAGTTGTACTTTTTGATGAAGTCTAAAACAAATGGCACTTGGTGCCCGGTGTGCTCCTCAGTCCTTCCAGGCAGCACAAACGAAGCAGTTTTCGCAGCCTACCCAGAGCATGGCTTGGCCAGCAGCTTTCGTCATCTCAGCAGAGTCTTTAAACAAGCATGAAACTGTGCAGGCAACTCAGCAACAAAATCCAGTTTTAGTGTTTTCTGTGGCCACAGCCAGGCTCCTACATTGCAGGAAATAAATCTTGTTTGGTTGGAAGCTGTTAGAGCATGGACATGTTAATTCGGAGCACGGAGTGTTTGTTACCACCTTACATTCCAGATGTGGATTGTTGCCCTTCATTACGAATTGCATAGCTCTAAACATATTTTCCAGTAGCTGTGGGTTTGAGGCACAGAAAGCAAGCACATACTTTTTCATTTTTAAAATCTATTTTTCACCGTAGGTCATGCATAGTGTGTGTCTCATGTAAATTTGTAGAGATTCCTTATCTGTTGATAGCATGTACTGATACTGAATCCCCAAGAAGAGCATCCCTAAGCTAGGAAAGTAAGAAGCTCATTTGTTCAGTGGCACAGCCCCTACAAGAAGATAGGGCCACTAGTATTCAGTGCCATATGAAATAAATTCGTGTCCTATTAAGAAAGAAACTTCACATCAGTAAGTAAAAAAAGTCTTTCAGTCTTCCAGAAATAATATTCAATGGAAAAATAATTTGTACAAGTTTTATTGCAGTCAGTGATGAACATTCTCTTGAGAACAGAAAGAAAAACACAGTGGCATGTCATCTTTGAAAAGTGGCTGCCAATTCAAACCCCAAATATTATTATTGTGAAGGGATTGTTGTTCTGAAAATAATTGATGCTGTTTGGCTGTGCTTCTTTCACGTGGTATCAACAGAGTCTTTTGACCTGATGATGTCCCAGCCTGCCAAGCTGTGGCTCAAAGCATCTGGATTCTGTGATCAGTTTTATGAGGTAAAACAGCAAAATATTTACAGTTTTTCTTCTAAGTGGGGACGTGCACACATTTTGCTAATGACAGAGCAAAATGCTGGTGTTCATTTCAACCTGTGCTTGTTCAGGGGGCCTGCTCTTGCTCCTGGTTGGTCTAAACAGTCATAATCCACCTTTTGAGTTGTTACTGAATGAAGGATTCACAACTAAAAGTAAAAACCTGCATCAAGTCTTCAAAGCTAAGCTTCTTGTGGTGAGAAGAGGGGGGACAATTTTCCAACAGTTGATTTTTATTGCGTTAAATTGTTTCATGTTTCAGTCTTCCAGATTATTTGATCTAACATTACTAAGTATGAAAAGATGTTGCTTTTGGTGTGTGCTTGACAAAATCAGTGTCTCCATGTCTTAGATCCTCATCTGTGAAGTTATGAAGTCAGTTACACTTTTCCAACTGACAGCTACCTATTTGGGAACTGAAATTGTCTTTAGTTTGTACATAACTCAGTTTACTGCCCACCTCTACTTTGACAAAATGCCAGAATTTTAGCACTTCGCAGAGATCTTGTCAGCTTTGTGTGCCAGGACAGCATCTGGGTGGCATTGGAGGAAATAGCCTAAGCTTTCTCCTAGACTTTATCCAGGGTTTATGGTATCTGTTTTTGAATTGGCAGTCTAGGGAAGCCTTTTTAGAAATAGGAAAAATCAGAAAATGACTAAATATAAATACAAATCTAAAGATAGACAGAGATTCAGTATATTTGTAATCCCTTAATAAGTCCAGAAAACTTGTACTTACAGGAAAAAAATGGTCTAGGTGATCTCTGTGGGTGGTTTGCATAAAACCCTTGTCGTGCATTTAATGGCTACAGGTCAGCTGGCTACAGTGTGGGGAGAGCAGAAAGGCAGATGTTGCTGCTGGTAGAATGATTTATTAATGCTCCATCAGAACAGCTCGGCCATTCTGAGGCAGCAACACCTGTGTGAAAGTGCCCCCCTTAGTGTACCAGAGGTTTACAGCCTCTGCTTCACTTGCTGAGTGACATCCCAGCTACACAGACATGTGCTCCTCTCGACTGTGTGTTCCCTTTGTGTCTGTCCTCTGTACAGGAAAAGGTAGAGTCCCTCTGCATAGGGGTCTGTGTTTCAGCTGAGTGATGTTTCAGGTTATTTTGGGGCTGTCTGAAGACTCCTGTAACAGTGTTACTTTAAATGCAATAAATTTAAACTTATTCTTTAAATGAAATATAATCTAATTTAAGAAAAGCACATATATGTATGATTCATTCAAAAAGACATAAGTGGGGCTTAAACATTCTCTTAAGAGCTGCATTAATTGGGACTGGTGTTTGAACGTAGACATTAGATAAACTCAAGGCAGCTTGACACCCAGTGCTGCTCTGAAATTCCCCAAGTCCTTCAGAAACAACATAAGACAAATGGACCTGTTGAGGTTATGGGACCTGGGAAGGCAATGCTTTATTCAAACAGCTACACTCTGGTGACTGAGCGCAAAGCCAATACTCTGTGCACCTCTGGGAACTCTTGACACTGAATTTTAGAAAAGAAATATGATTAAATGTGGAAGATTGAAGAAGAAATTATCTGCAGCTGCTGTCTGCTTTTCAGTTAGCAGACCATGTCTTCTGTGGATAGGTCATAAATTCTTCCCTGCTGAGGACCATAAAAACTGATTCCCCTAAAGAGCTGTGGTAGTATGTGTAGTGCTCAGCACCTTTGCAGTCTGCAAAAAGGGGTTGAAGGGTGAGATACAGAATAAGCAGATTATGCAGAACTACTTTTAAACAGTCACAACTAAAATTGGTGGGCTGCCATCTGCAAAAGGATCTTGTGTTTGGTGCCTGGACTATAAAACAACAAATGCCATTTGGCACTGATGAGCACAGAGTACAAAAATAAAACACACCCAGAAAGACCATTTTTTCTTGTATGTACAATAGGTAATGCTTTGAAGTGAGCATATCTGTTCCTACTATGTATTCCAGTTTTGCTTTAATGAGGCAACTGTGGATTCTAGACTGCGTCATAGAAGATGTAGGTTATTCGCTGTGTTTGCAAGCTTATAACTAAGTCTCCAAATATTTAACATTTTCATGTTTAACCTTGCCAGGCAACTTGTCTCTTTTAGAAGCAAACTTTTAAAAGGGATAAGCTATTCTTGAGATATGAGTTGTGTGTGTTTAAAGTCTCAGAAGGAGCTTAACAATGTATCATGTCCACTTTCCTTTATCAAGAACATCTGCTGTTCATTTGTTAAAGCAAACTGCAGCTTGAGCATAACAGCTTTGTTAGAAGACTTGCAAAAGGGCTGCGCTGGCAAGAACTGTGTATCCCACCTGCATTAACCATAAAAATGAAATTAAAATCAAAGTATACTACCTATTAGTTGGGCTGTAGTCACAATGTTCAGTTTTATTCTCAGCAGTTTTACAGTACTTCTTTTTAAAGAATAAAATTAAGAGTTCACAGCAGTATGAAGTATTAAAACAAGAAATGGCTTTTCTTTTTTGTCTGATTTGAGAGCACAGCTCTCTCTACGTGGACAGAGCACATGTGATGGTGTATCCAGTCCTTAGCATCCTCTGCTAAGTTTGTTCCCAAGTACTTCATTCCCCTCACAAGTCTTTTGATCAAGGTTCGTGTCCAAAATCTCTTGGCTCTTGATTCAAGGAAGGTAGGGGACAGTGGCTAGAGTCTCTTGCCTATGGGAAACACCTCTTTTTTCGTAGGGCCTAGGATGAGGCACATCCACAGAGCAGCTGTTACTGTTTGGATTCAATCTCCTGGGGCTGCTTGAGAACCTTCAACTGTATGACCTTCAGAAGAACCCATCTAATTAATAACTTGCAATAAAGGGAGTGATGTTCCATTTTTGCTGATACCTAGACTTTGGAAGAAGAGTTACACTTTACAGTCTCTACCCCATTTCAAGTGTAAGTGCTATACACTCTTTTTTCCTGTATCTTCACTTCTTTAATTAGATTTAAACTTACAAAATGTGTCATACTACTTAATCACATTTCTTCTTCTGCCTTCTTGATACAATCTGATGGCTCATTACTCCAAGTTTTGCAGAAAGTGCAAGTAGTTTACTCCCTGCTAGTAATAAGTATTTGCTATGCCAAGTTCACAGGCAGTAGAAGTCAAAGTTTCTCAGGTATTGAGTGGTTTTCCCCATCTCCCTTGATGTCTCCTTCTGGTGTGACTTCTGATGATCTGCCCAAAGCAAACACTTGGGAGCTCAGTGGTAACATCTGACAGCTCCAACTGGGGCTGTGCCGTTTTTGTCCCTTTGCAGCTTCTCTTCTCTGTGGCCTTTTCTGAGATGTAGTTCCCAGAAATTGCTGGTTTCTGGTTGAAGATGAACATGGAACAGAGAATAGGCTACAGACTTCCCTCAAATTCTGACATTCCTTAATGTTAAGATAAGCAGGAAACCAAATAAGCAAAACCTCTTCTGCTCCTTTAAAGAAGGTCATTGCTGTCAGACATCCTCTACCAACCCACTGGCCAATTTCTCCTGAAAGTTTACGGCAACTGCACCTGTGTGCTGACAGAATCTGGATGTCTTAAAATGCTGATTTCATGGGAGAAGGATTGTTGCCTCTTGAGAGGAATTTTAGTCATTAGTGAATTCATATTGCAGCATATGAAATCATCTCTATGAAGGGAGTTATTTTGAACAGCAGCTTCTTTACAGTTGTAACATTGCCAGTCTGAGTACACCTTTTGATGTGCCTGTCTATATATGATGTAATTTGAAGAGATTTTGCAAGCTAATAAATCCTTTTAATAGCTGTTTGCTTCCTGATCTCGTTGCTTGTGTGTTAAATATGACCTTAAGCAGCCAAATGGGACATTTACCTAGTTCTTAACATAAAGCACTGAAGCCCTCAGCCAGTATAATGATTGTAGTGCTAGAATATGTCATGTCATGTTCACCATCATTTCCAACAGTCTTCAGGTGATGCTGTCAAAGCGAGCAATTCTCAGTAACAGTACACACCCCATCAGTGTTTCACAGTTTCACCTGCTATTTTGGTTTGTTGTCACTTACAGGTGACTCTTTAGGGTGCAGTGGGTTGATGTTCAATCTGATCTCACTGGAGCCAGCAGCAGTTACTACAGAGCAGGATACGACTTTGGAGTTAAAAGCATGGGCAAAAGGGTGCATCTCATTGTCCTAAACTTCTATTGCAACTGCAATGTGTTTAAGTAGGCAAATCTATGGTTTTCTGAAATTAGTGAAGAAACAGCTCTCTTATGGAGCATAGATACAGGCCAAATTTTAAAAAAATCTTTGCTTTTGAGGGAAGAAAAGGGTCACTAAATATATTTGCCATTGGAGGTCACTGAATGGCTGTCAGTTTGTGACAGCGGGGAATAGTTTGTAGTGACACATTTTTTAATAATTCTGTCATTTTCTGTACAGCTTCCATGGTTTTTTTCTAGTTTTTCTCCATTGTTTCTTTCATTTGGGCACCTAGTGCCAGCCCATTTCAATAGCATTCCCTCAGACCCAGATGCAGAACAATCCTGACTGGGAGTTCCACACACAACAGGTTCTCTCTCAGCTCCTTCCACTTGCTCTGTTGATGCACAGGGCAAGAAGTCTGTTTTGCCTTAGCAGGCTTTTCCTAGAACACTCTAAGCAATTGATGGATCCAGAACTCATGTTTATACTAATACAATGGTTATTTGCTGCTTGCTGTCCATTTTCCACTTGTTATTGTTGTAGAACAGGTAAAGACAAGCTGTAGCCTCCCTGGGACTGGCAATACTCACACAGGCCAAGCTGTAAATAAAGGTTATAGCCTTCTGCTGCTGGGCATTAAATAAGCAGATAAATTTCTCTTTGCTGTGGATTTATTCAAGGCAGATGTTTTTAGTGAGCTCTGGAAAGGCTGGGAGGAATATAAAACCTGCTGCAGTTCTGGAATTGATCCATTAGGATCAAAACCCAGTAACCAGTGATTTGTTTAAGGGTCCCTGACACTTTTATGGCAAGACTATGTATTTCAGAGAGGTCTGGCTCAGTTTGAAACACATTCCAAACCCAAACCTGAAATAAATCCTTGCAACAGAGCAATTCTGTAAACTTCTGCTTTCCTATCATTTCATTTTTGACAAAAAATGAAAGAAAAAGAATCAGAGTTTGGGAAGGGAATGACTCAACCTTTTGAAAGGAAATGGTGTGTTGATTGCCTGTGTTTGTAATTTTCGGTGTGGCATTTCCTTAGAGCAGAGGTGTGGATGAACAGAATAATACAGACACAGCAAGCATAAAATAAACACACATAGATGAAATGGAAAAATACTTAATGTAGCCTCAGCCATGTGATACTTGAAGGACATGTATAATGATCCACCAGAACTTGAGGGGTCAGCTAAAAATGACCTTATGTGGTCCAAGAGGGACTTAAGAATATTATAAAAGAAAAAAAGAAAAGGAAGAATGGTATTTCCCATTGCTTTGACCCCAGTTGTTCCCTGAGATAAATGATGGAAGGTTAATGCTTGGGAGATGAGAAGCTGGGTTGAACAATACGATGAAAACACCAGAAGAAATCACTGTGAACTGGAAAAAACAGTAAATATATTAGGTGATGTGTAATTGATGACTTGCATTCACAGGCCAGAATCTCAGCAGCTGTAAACAGATGTGGTCAGGCTAATGTCAGTGAAGAGGCTGTGATGTAATGCACTGAAAAGGTGGTTCTGTCTTCACATCATTGAAGTGCTACTCTGTCATTTGACTGTATTGCATTACTTGATACAACAGTTTGAAAGCCATTTTGCCTCAAATATTTCAAGGAAATTTTAATATCCAGTGAAGCAAAAATGAGAGGTAGTAACTCCATTGTAACAGACTCCCTGGCTTTGGGTGAATCACTTCATCTCTCTGTTTGTTTCTTAACGTAGAATGAAAAGATGGGTAGGAGGGCATTGACAAGTCAGTAACAAGAAACATTTGGTACAAGTCACTTTCTGTGCCAGTGAGCACACCATCAACTAACAGGAGTTACGGTACTGTAACAATCTCATATTGATGCTTCACAACTCCCTTTTCCTGAAAAAGAATTGTGCTGAGAAAGATACTCCTTGGGGCCCGCACTCTGAGTAAGCACTAGACCAGTCTGCTGGGGTAGGGGTAGGGGTATGCGTTGAGTGGGAGCAGCTGTTTTTCAGAAAGCACACGAAATAAAGGGCATGGCCACGAAATGGCTTTAGAAAGATGCTGGTTTTAAACAGGAGTCAGCTCCCCACTGTGTGAGATCCCACAATTTATTCTTCATGGGACATGGCTCTTTCTGAGGTGAAGATAGAAAGAACTTGAGAAGTTTGTAGCAGAAGTGGAAAGTTTCTCCAGTTTATTCAGTGTATTCACGCTCTTGGCAAACACTGCTGTCCTTCATATTGAGTAAGTAGTGCCAGGAAGAAGAGGTCACCACACCCCTGGTGAAATTAATTTGTCTGAACTGATACCCAAAGAATTAAAGGAAAGAGCAAAATTTCTGATGGCCATAGGTTAAGCTCCAGCAGATGAGAAACCCAGCTGGAGTGAGGTGGGGCTGGATTAAAAATGAAACGTTTTGAAAGAAGAGAACCTACGAATGGGGAAGGTTAGTTGACTAAAGATTGTAATTTGGAAAGTAAGTGCTGTGCAGGCAGGGAAAACAGAGCTGAAATGAGGATTGGAAACTGAGAGGAGAATGCTGGGAGGAATTTGCCAAAGCCACAACCAAGCCTTCTTCAAATCAAGACAGATCATCAATATTTTGCCCACCTGGAGGTTGAAGGGATTTCCTGTTCAGTTGCCAAAATTTGATAATGTAGTTCAGAATGCAACATTGCTTCTTTCCCAGTGAGCAAACACAGACATGACTATTACTCATCCCAGCTCATCTTGATCCACTCAGTTACTTCATGACATGTAGGCAAAGGATCAAAGAGCCAGAGGATGGGGAGTGAACATATCAGAGTGGGGGAGAGAAATACTGCACTCAGGAGTTGTCCTGATGACTGGGGAAGTGTGCTAGCAATTGACACATAATAAAGTGACCCTTGCAGAGGATGGTGTCCCTCTTAAAGCAGAGGAAGAACCTTTGTCTAGATAGTTGTTTTTTTGGTGGAAACTGGTGTATGCCTGCTTTTCTTTTTTCTTTTTTTCTTTTTTTTTTTTGCAAAAGAAAGACAGATTCTCATCAAGTTTCAACAGCTCAGTTGAAATCAAGAACTCGGTTCTCAGTTATATCAGCTGAGGATCTGCAAATCTGAAGGTATCATTAATGGCATAGCAGGCAGGGGTATATTAATATGGTTGCTATTTAATGAGGACTGGTTCATTTTGTTGAAATTTCTTCTTTTGGGCAGACCACAAAGCTGTTTAAGATGAACAGTGTGTTTGTGTGAATACATGTAGGTGCTTATAGTCCCTCTCCCACCATAACGTGAGAATGACCCGTAATAACCCTTTCTTAAAGTGCAACTCCTTATCTTCTTCTTCTAAAGATCAAGACAAAATTTGGTACATGACTGCATTTCTTGCCTGTATATTGTCAGGAGCCACTGTATCTCAGCACATTTGAAAACTAGATGGCTGCATGCAGATTTACATTAAAAGCCCAAGTCTTGGCTAGGAACTTTTGGTGTAGCTACCTTGCAGTCTTCATGCTTAGAGGGGTAGTAGCACTATTGCCCTTGAGCTTCTGAACAGTGGGGACCCAGGTGTCAGGATTCTTCCCTGGCACCGTCACTGTGTTTCTGCAGAGAAACCACACTAGTGGGAAATTTTTCTGCATAGGTATCTCTCTGCCTGACTAGAGTTATGATTTTGACTTATCCAAGAGTTTTTTTCATTTCATTATGTTCTGCCATTTGGCTTGCAAAGAATATGTGTTTAACAGCTCCTGTGTCAAGAACTTTCCACTGCATTGCTAAATGTCCAACATTTCTTCCCAGTATCATCATCTGTTAAGCTTACGTTCCTTCTCCCTCTCTCTCACATCTTTCCAGGTCAGGGGGTACCCTGAGCCCCAGATCACATGGTACAGAAATGGGCATCCTGTCCCAGAGGGAGACCATTACGTCGTGGACCGCAGCATTCGAGGGATATTCAGCTTGGTAATCAAAGGTGTGCAGGAAGGTGATGGTGGTAAATACACCTGTGAGGCTGCAAACGATGGTGGGGTTCGTCAAGTGACTGTGGAACTCACAGTGGAAGGTAAGAGGATACTTACACTGTTGCTGAGATGATTACAGAGTTTAATTAAAAGAACAAGCTGATTTAAACTGTCTAGTTCAAGTCACAACTGTACACGTGTCCTTTCTCATTGGTGCAAGAGAAACTTCACAGTTTAAGACCTTTTGCAGGGAACTACGTGTCTACAGCTAGATAAAGTTTGTGTTCAGTTTCAGGCATGTATGATGATGCCCAGCTGACACAATTTTCCTGGAAGTGACCACTCAGGACAGCACAAACCCTGGAAAGTTAGCATTTTCTCTCAGGCAGTATAAACTGTGGCTCCCTTGGTTGCTGCACAGATAGGCACGCTGAGGCAGTGGCTTTCTGGAGCCCTCCATGCATACAGTCATTTGCTGAGCTGCACGCCTGGTTGTAATTGCATGCTCAGTGTCACACGGGAAACAGCCAAGATCAAACCCAGGAATTTTTAAGAGCACATCCGCATATTAGATAGCTGCAAACTGCCAACTTTAAAATTTAAAGAGTGACACAAAGCCAGGAAGGATTGAAATCAACTGTACTGCAATTTGGTCATGGCAGAGATCTGTTGAATATCACAGCCTCTGAGGTCACAAGTTTGTGTTGAATTCTTGAAGCAAATAAAAATTCTGCAGTAGTCTTGAAACAGTCAGCATTTGGGTTTATTCAGAGTCAAAATCTCTAACAACTATCTGCAGAGTTCATACTGAAATATGCATAGGCCTGGCATGATTATTACTGCCTTCTGTTGTAAAAATTATGCAAAATCTTTTTTGCCCCTGGTTTTAAGCTGTGACAACTTTATGAGTGACAATTTACATGGAGGCAGATTTTTCTTTTAAAGCTTTTTTTATATCAGTTTTTCTGACCTGGTCTTTGCTGCTGTTTAAAAGCAACTTCAGGGCAGTACCTAATGACTGAATCTCTCACAGTTTGAGAATTATATGGTCCTTATTCTAAAAATCCTTCTTTGCATCAAGACAGCAAAGCACAGGGTTGTTTTTTTGCTTTCTGCGGGGCTGGCTGCTACTTGGAAAAATGAGTGACTAAAGCACGGTCTAGTCTTTCCATCTGCACGACTGTCCTGCCTGGCAGCGATGTGGGTTCTTACAAGGCTCTAGAACAAGTGTTTTCTGGCAGCCATCAGAGCTGTTCGTTTGATGCTGCGGCTCGGGGTCTCCCCAGGTCTGTCCCGAAGCTTTCGAGGCGCGGTGTGCACCAGGTGGCGCTGGGATCACACCGCTGCAAAGGGATGCAGAGATGAGCTTGGCTGTAGTTACAGAAGAGACAGTCTGGGCTAGCAGAAAACCAAATCAAATGAGGGAAGATCTCTTTCACAGTCCAAAAAACCTTCCTTTTTTATCTTAATTTGAACTAGGGCTGCACCTTAGTAATTAGAGATGGCGTTTCACTTATTGAAACATATTTTTGCATGAATGATCTGCAGTGTTGTTACTACTAAGTAGACAGTAACTGTGCTCAAACTTGGTTTTGAAATTGGAGAGCCTAACTTTGGGGCTACAGGTGACATAACCTTAAACTGCAAGTGTTGCATTCCTCCTTTATGTTTGAAAACTGGACAAATGCATGTTTTACATACACTTGAGTGTCTGTAATTCCCAATGGTCTTGACAAAACTTCAGACTTCCTGTTTTTCTCCCCTATGTTACAGGAAACTCCTTGATGAAATACAGCCTGCCATCCAGTGCCAAAACCCCTGGGTAAGAAGTCCCTGGCTTTGATATTGTTTAATAGATACTAAAATATACTTTGGTAGGGAAACAGGTAAAATTACGCTCTCTAAAAATCTCCATTCATCCCAAGCAGAATGGCTACTGTGAGAGCTGCTGGGTTAGCAAAGTGGTTGAGGCTGTGAGGATACAGCTCCTGCTCCCACGTAGTGACTGGGGGATTAATCTGGTTGAAAAGAGAACATCCTGCTGATACCTGCAATATTGCACCCTCTCCTGCTGCAATATTGCACCCTCTTGTCTCTGCTCTTCAGAAACCCTTCCCCACAACTTCCACAACCTGACAGTCTGTTTATAAAGCCAGAGCAAACACTGCGTTAAGAGTCATCAGTAGGAAATAAAAGCGACTGAAATCAGCATTCTCTCACATTGAATTTAAATATTTCCAAGGAACACAGTGGGGAAACTGCACTGTGGAAGAAATAATTGTTCCAGTTTGGAGGAACTTACTGAGAATGGGCTGATGAGGGGATCTAAACTGGCACACAAAATAACCTGTTGTGTACTTTATGCCCCTCAGAAAACATTTACAATTCAGTGAATGTCACTGTTTTAAAAGCCTCAGACCTAATCCTTCCAACTGATTAATCTTTTTTTCTTTTTACGAGTACTTTGAATTTAATTAGGGTTTTTTCTGATTTATATCCCTGGCACTGAGTCACCTGGATGCAGACAAAAATCCATATTTCTGATCATGTTAGTGATCAGAATATAGACAGTTACAACTGAAGATTTTAATTTCATCATTGATATGAATATTGCTTGTGTTTGTTTTGAATTTTAAAATGAACTGAGATTGCAACAGTGAAAATGGTGAGTAAAACTGAGTAGTCAGGAAGGCTTTTACATGATAAAGTCTGTATCCCCAATGTGCTGCAGAAACACACACAAGATAAATAACCAAAACAAGAAAGGTCAGTCGAGGTTGCTGTTATGTTTGGTTGGACATTCAGACTTTACAAAGCACAATCCTAATCCATTGCACTGAGCAGAGTTAGAGTGATTGTCCTCATTTTTCATGCTCCTGTGTTTCCTGCTGTTCAGTGTTAATAATTTTATGATAGGCAAGTTTATGCCTGAGATAAATGGGGACGTGGGAAAAGAAAAAAAACATCATATTTCTATTTGTGCATATCTAGAAACCACTCAGAAAGCTGCAAGCCTGCTAGTAGGTGATTTTCTTTTAATGGGTCAGTATATGTGCACAGATTCACAAATATAAGAACATAAGACCCCCTAAAGATGGTCATTAAAAGGTTCTTTAATACATATTTATGTTCTTCTTTAGTGCTAGCATGAGGAAGATGACATTAAAAGTTATCAGATAATTAATTATATGATAAAGTGATTTTCATTTTAGCATGTTACAGTCACCCTTCTCTCTCAATACTTTTTGCTGGTCCTTTTGCCCATGTAAATCCTTTCATTGTGGTATCATCTCTTACTCAGACACCTCGAGCTGCCTATATGGCAACCATCATGTCTTGGCAGCACCTCGGACTGAGGCGGTGAGGTCTCTGTTAGTGTCTGACACCTGGTAGGAATGGTGAGGCATTGGCACATCTTACTTGCATGTTGTAAAGGGCCATCTGGAAAAGAAAGCCTTGAAAATGGTTCAGTTTGCTTGAAATTAAATGTTTAAAAAAAAAAAAGGAATCACCATCTGCCATCTGCTAATGTGTCTTTGTTGTACCAAGGCTTCGGAGCAAAGAGTGTGTTCCCTTTGTCATTAACAGACCTGAAGTGGCACCTCTCTTTTTTTTTCATGCTGTAAGATTGCTTGATGTTTCATGTCTTACGGTTGTGTAACTGTTTATGGGTTTTGACTGCAGTCGCTGATGCCACTCTAGTTTCATTCCACATGTCATTTCCCATCTGTGCCAGCCATGTAAGTAGAGTTGGGCATTTACACTTAATAGTCATTCACCCGGGTTGGGTGTACTTTGGTTTTGTGCCCTCTTTATGTTTGCTTTGCAAACACTGCAGCAATGAGATTACAAACAAAAATCTTCCTCAAACCAGAGATATTGACTGTTCTGACCAGAACGTGTCAGAAGTGTTGCAAAAACAAGGTGCTGATTTATAAATCAGAAATTAATTACTGTGTCATTGCACTCAATAGCAAAACAAATTACATGATAAAGAACTGTGAACAGTGAACAAGTATGCACAAATAATCCATTAGGAGGCAACTACAAAACAGAAAATGGGAAAAACTAAATGCATACTGTGTTTTCTATAATTTGGTTTGCCCAGCTCTGCTTCTAAGCAACTGAAATTGTCCCCAAGATCTGTTATGTGTATGCTAGATGAGGGTGCATAGCATAATACTATTTAGTTGCATGAGGAGTCCAGAGGAGTCATCACCAGCATTTCCATTTCTTCCACTGGCCAAAAAAAAACACTGTGTAACTACAGTCTTGGTTGCCACCAGTTATATACCCTTGTTGACAGACCAGTGGCCTAAAATGCTTCCTGACATGTGCTCTAACCACAACAGCTTCCAGTTCTTCTCTAAAACCAGAATGTCGATTGCCTTTCCAGGGGAAGACTTGGTGTTCCATCTGTGGAGCAGAGGCCAAGCATCTGGGGAGAGAGTCCACCCAAGTTTGCTACAAAACCCAATAGAGTTGTTGTGCGTGAAGGCCAAACAGGCAAATTTTCATGTAAAATAACAGGACGACCTCAGCCTCAAGTAACTTGGTTTAAGGTATGATTTCCCTGAAAATTTATGGGGTTTTCTCCTTTGAAATTTTGTGACTTAAAAGGATGAAATGCACGTGACACTCCAAATGATCGTGGTGAGAATTTGCATACAAGGAGAGCCATATTCTTCCTCATTTTTATGAATAAACTCACAAAAGATAATAGTGTTCCTTCTGGATATAAACTTCTCCCTAATCTGTCTCATTGTTGAAAATATTTGTACCAAATAAATCATCTGAAGGCACCAAACAAGATCCAGATTTTTCTCCTGGTTTCTTCAGGTTTGTGGGCAATGGGGGGATGCGGAGGGGAAGAAACCATTAAACAAAACCCAGAAAATTACTCATAGAACAGGGAAATGCTTCCAAGTCATTGTCTGCTTTATTCCAGACTTATCCTTGTCTGTAACACAAGAATGCCAGGGTACATATCTGAAAACAGGCAGCTTCTTGCTGTGGAAGCACTCGCTGACATCTCCTTCAGCTGGCGGCTCCATCTGGAGGCTGCTGCTCCTTCCAGCTGCCGTCAGCTCCCTGGGACCTGCTGGCTCCCCGGGCAGGCTGCACTGCAGCTGCTCCACAACAGCCTGCTTCCAGTCCCACCAGGCTTGCTCAGCTTTTCCAGCCACGCCACTCCGTACAAAACACGATATGTTGTTCAGTTCTCTTTTGTCCTTAAAAAACGTATTTCAACACTTGGAGGTCTGCATATATTACTCTGTAAAATGCCAGAGTTGTGCTGTTCAGAGGTTCAGCAGTGACACCATTGCTGACCTGCAGACACACAGTCCACTCTTTTGAACTTACCCTCCATCCATTGCTTTTGGTTAAATTGGCTTTCTTTACACTTTCATAATATTATTTTAGTTCCTATATTGAACACTGTGATGTTTTTTCAGTGATGCATATGCTCTTTAAGGTGCAAATGTGTAGTTGCTCTTTATCAGGGCTTTATTGGTGGGTTGTTGTTGTGAAGGCTGTTTTTGCATCCCTATTCATAAGGCATGAATTAACTGGTATTTGTGCTTGTGCTTTGCAAAGAACCTCAGGCCCACAACTGGTCATGTCAGGATGGCACTGCAGGGTCCTGCTCAGTGTGGGTATTTCAGCTCTGCCTCAGCCTCTTGGAAATTAACTTACATGGCTGCTGGACCACATCTGGCTACTGCAGAGCCAACACATGACCACCTTCCTTAGGGCATGGAAGCTTTATCAACAACTAAAATGGCACTTTTCAGAATTAATGAACAAGCCTTTATGTAAACGTCTTACTCTGCTTTTTCTTTCCAATTTTCTTAGTTTTCGCATTGCAAAGGACAGAAGCTTCTATATCATCACCAACCCCCTGATGTGAACCAGCTTTTTTAAATTGCATTAGGACCTTCAGCACCCTGAGAGCAGCAAGTTGACAGAATTCAAGAATGACAAATGTCTGTGAACAGTGATCTGTTTTATTTGATGCTCCCCAAATATTTACTGACCAAAGCCCCACAAACTGTAGATTTTTGCTTTCCCTTCCCAAACTTAGGATGGGAAAAGCTGTGGTGCCTGATAGCAAGGCTGGTGCTAAAGCAGAATTATTGATTTGCTCACAAATGAGGTGCTGGTCAATTGCTTTGTAGAATGTAAAAACATAAAATTATCATTCTGATCACCTGCTCTGTGTAACAGAGAGCACAGAACTACACACATTTATTCCTCTTTCAAAGCCATAGCTTTGGTTTTAACTCTGGTATAACACTGCAAAGGAGTTTTGTTGCAGCAAGGCATCTCTTAGTATGCCTAGAACTTTCTGCCACCCCCACCCGGCCATGGATGAGGTCCTCTTATGCAGAATGTTTTTCCAGTTTCTGAGGTGATACAGCTTAAAGGGCTATTGAGGGATAGAGAACTACTCTCCAACTTGGAAGCTTTTACTTAAAAGCATTTGCTTTTTTGATTAAAAGATGTCTGACTTCCTGGAAGAAAAATGAACAGAAAACTGGTTTGAGTCCACATACAGTGAAAAGACTTTCTTCTAGGAATATGGGTATAATAAATAATGAAAGGTCAAAACCAAACTGAGATGAGTGAATGGCAAAATAGAGGGGAAAAAACAGCCTTCTGCAGACATGAATTACAGAATTTTGGACACAGTTTTTTGTTTATACCATATGAGTATTATTCATAGAAGGAATTTGGCTAAAAGATAGGAGGAAGGCATTTTGACCTGATGCTTTACCAAACAAATTCTTGCTCCCCTTCTCTTAACAATAGCTGGCTGTCTCATGGTGTCTTGTGATACTTGCAGGGTGATACTCAGTTGCAGCAAAATGAGCGTTTCAGCATGTATGAGAGAACAGGCATCCAGTTCCTGGAAATCCAAAATGTCCAGCTTGCTGATTCAGGAATTTACACGTGCACAGTGGTGAACAGTGCTGGGAAGGCATCTGTGTCTGCAGAGCTCACGGTTCAAGGTACAGAAATGAGTTTGCAGGAGGGAGAAACGTGAACCACAGACCTTCCTTTAAAGTATTTCTGGTTGTGTTATCAGGATTCACAAGAAATATTCACTTTTTCCCATTATCTTGCTCTTTCTCTCTTCATTAAATGATACTGTGATAGCTTGGAATGTGCTACAGCTGTAAATGTTGTGTTGGTTCAACAGGAAAAAGGGTATTGAAATGCTTTGTAACAACTTCCTTTAAAACCAACTTTTCACTTTTACTGTGATTTTGACTTTGGTATGTTTTGAACATAGATTTTAATTTCAGCAAATAGAAGCCTTTCACTTGTCATTATAATCAGTAATTAGTTTTATAGTTGTTGAATGTTAGCACCAGATGCACATTTTTACCAACTCCCTTTTGGGAAACAAAAATGTATTTGTAGAACTAGGAAAGTAAAGTGAAGGAGCAGAACTAAACCATAGGAAAGAAAAAAAACCAAACAGCTAAATGAGATTAAAATTTAGGCTTCTCAACTCCCAACCCCACCTATTTCACTGCTTGTAAAGGAAACAAATGTCTTTGCATGAATAGTTTAGGATGTTCTGTACTTGCATTCTTACATACAGTTCATTTTGCAGTTTGATACTTCTTAGGGTGCCCTTTGCATTCGCCTCAAAATACAGCCTTCAGCAACCACAGTAAAGAGGCATTTCATCAGTCAGGGGGGTAGGCAGTCACTGGACCCAATTAAATAATCAAGTCAACAGCTGCTGGTTTCAGCTGCAGTCCTAAGATCAGTGGGGTACAAACACACCCAGTAGTGAATTTTTTGTTGCAAGATTTTTAGGTTCACGTCAATGTTGACACTCTGTAAGGTGTCAGGAATATAAATAACAGGAGGATTTACATTTGGGATCCTCAGATCCACAACTAACCTTTATCCAACTTCGGGCTGTACTTTTTATCTGTAAGTTCCAATCTGATGAAGCCATTGTAGAAGCAGCTTCTACAGTTTGCCTATTCAACAGAGGTTTTATAGAAAGAGCTGGTTTTTTCCAATAAGCCTTTTTTCTAAACATGAAACTCTATCCTTAATTGCTCCCCCTAAAGTGGTGAGCTTTCTGTTCTGTAATGGGTACATCTGCCTTGAGAGATGATGCGGAACCGGGGTCACAGAGTCAGCTGTGGTATATGTTTGCTTCAGATGCTGACCACATCTCTGAATAATGTGGGCATTCTTCCTTGGATTAGTACAGGTCAGTAAAAAGGGCACTCCTTTGCAACGTCCTTGACTAATCGGATGATTCCACTTACCTAACCACAATATATAATACCTAATTCTTTCATTATCAATTAAATCAGGCTGTCAGGGTTGCTGCAAGATGCTAACAGATAGTCAAGTGGCTCAGAATTACTACATTTTCTTTCAAATCCATGCAATCTCATATTTGGATATTTTTGCTCAAATAGCTACATTTTTTTCCCAAGTTCCCAGAGAGGAAGGTAGAGGGGGAGGAAAATATTTTTTTAATTGAGAGTTGCATGTTTTTATCCTGTCTGCAACTAGTAGTCATTCAACTTCCTTTTCTGCATTTATCCCGTCTCTTTTCAGCTTTATTTTTTATATTTCTGTTGCTGTTTATTGACAGGTTTATTGAAGTGAGGTCAACGGGTTGTTTCCCTTTCTCACAAAACTTTTGTTCGTGTGTAAATAGATTCTTTTGATCACTTCTGAATGGATGGCAAGTCCAAACATTTAGATGTGGGTTTTGTATCATCCATCACATGATTTTGCCTTTTCCCTGAGGCAGAGACTCTGGAAGCATTTTTATGGACTGCTTATTGATAACTTGAAAAGTTTTTTAACTTGAAAATTAACTATTGCATGTCTTTCTACTGTAGTTTCTAGTCTCCCAGCTGACAGTAGCATAGGTGCAACTTTGATCTGTCCAAAGAAAACAAGTTGCATCCTGAAGTGTTTATTAGAGGGAAATGGAGAGATGTGATTGGTATTTGACCTAGAATGGTATTTCTCTCCTCACAACTATATGTAATCTCATGTTGCCCCCAGGAGAAACAACTAATGTCAAGGTTTGGGAGAATGCCTAGAGGATTACATACTGAGAGACTGACTGTGGGCAAATATGTGCTTGGCTTTACCAGTGCAGCTGAGGAGGCATCTTGGCAAATCAATATAGCTCAGCCACCTTCCCAGATTTCGTGGCGTTGCAAAGTGAGAAAATGTGATGCATTGGCTTTTGTGTTATTCATGTTAAACATGATAATACTTGCAGTGCAGCAAATGAGTTGGTAAATGTTTACAGGTGGCCCCAGGTTTTGGGAGGTTTTAGTACTTTGATTTGGTTTTGTGTTTTAGCCAGAGAACAGCTGCAGTTTCACTGTGAGTGTGCTCAGGTGTAGTACTGATGGATGGTTTGACTTTCTCCACTTCTACAAACTTTGTGGAGGTATCGTAAGGTTTGATGAGCTGCCTCCCTGCTGGAATCTCTTCCTGACTTCTCTTTCCCAACACAGAGCTTTTGAAGCTCACAGAACCTTAAATTCTCAAGGGACTTGAAAATGTGACCCAGCAATGTCTCAATATGGACCAAGACCTCTTTGTGTTTCAGCTGAGCAGCTTGCTGTTGTCCATATCAGTTTCAGGTGTGGTGATGGTCAATTTTGACTTCATTGGACTGAAAATAAAGGTTCTTAAGTATATTCTTTGCTTAAAATCTTTCAAATTTCTGGAACTGTGTACAGTATTATATGTATAAGTTACCTGTTTCTTCTTTTCTGTTTGAGGTCCAGATAAGACTGACACATACGCTCAGCCACCATGGTATGTTTTTACTGCAGTACTTTCTCAGAATATTTAATTGCAGTGCATTAATTTTGACATTTATTGCATGATCTTTCCTCACAACGTGATAAGTGTTTTTGGGTCAGTCTGTATTTGGAAGTTAGGAGATGTTTACTTGGAATAAGATTCTCTTTTACTGCCAAATTCAGCTGTTCCGGTAGACTCCTGTGAAACAGTTGGTGGAACTGGTGGCAACATTATGAAGTACAGAGTTCTGGTCTGGTCCAGGAAAGCAAAATTCAGATAGTTTTATGCTTACTGCTCCCATGTAGTCAAATAGTTGTGTAACCTGGAAAAAACGCAACCCTGTGAGGAGAAATTTTACGCTGTACTAGGGGGTGAAATTCCCTTTTTGGAGTCAAAAACCTGAGTGCTTCTTGTCAGTACTGAGCTGGTTGTTCTTTGCTGTCGTAACCAAAATGCAGCATGGCCATGATCTGTGCTATTGTCTGAAAATGCATCCAAAAGTAGGGGTAAAGTAGCAAGAAAAAAAAAAATTAATATTCTAGGGCTTTATCAAGATTTTGAAAGTTAAATTACCATTATATTTTTAAGAATGATTTTGTGAAATTACTTTTCTTCATGAATAGAAGCTGTGGGAATGAAATGCTCTAAGGTGTCTGTGTAAGACAATTTCATGAAGGCCAGTTGTTTTACAGTCTTCAGAATGTTTTAATCTGTCCTCACATGCCCTGGATGAAATTTCAAAATGGCATGTTCACCTTGTCCTAAGTCCATGGCTGCTGCAAAGTGGAACTGAAAATGCTGTGCTACCCTGTTTTTCAGACCTGTGTGATTTTTAGGAACATGCTTGAAAGTAAGTTTAGTGTAAATGAAAGTGCAGCTCCACAGCCAGAACTCCCCATGTACTTTGTTCTCTAGAGTGAATCTGTATCCTCCATGGTTTATTCACACACACACAAAAAACCCCAGATATTTTGGAAAAGGTAAAAGTCTTAAGAGTTGTAACTCCAAATCTCTAGTACATTCAACTCTGGCTGAAGAAAGTACCACAATAAATATCCTGAGTCTCTCTAAAAGACTAAGTCAATGGCACTAAATGCATAGCAAGCCAAAACTGTGCATAGAAACTACTTCCCTTATTTCAAATATGCCTTGGAATAATACATTGGAAGTGTGAGACACAGACACACCTTAGTGGTCAGGGCAGAAAACTTCAATGAAGGAAGCCTAGATTCAAGTCCCCAGTTAGCCATCTACTCTTGTGCCCCCAAAGTACTGGGCAGCAGATCCATCACAATTCTGAGAAACTCTTCCTAATAAATCCGCAGCTGACATTGCTATGTCTAGTCAGTTTGTTGTTTTGTTTTTTTTTTAATTTCCCAACATCCCCTCTCACTCCTCTATGCCTTGGTCAGGTTTCCTATCAGTTGTCTTTTAAAATCTCCTCAATTACAAGACACCATAATTAGAAATTTTAAATTTGCTGCAGAATTTATGCTTTCATTTCCCTTTAGGGAACTATTTTATGTGGTATTTGAGCTATAATTATGCATGACCTCAATTTATTAAAGCATGAAGTAGTGTTACATCATGGTCACTCAGGGTCTCAGGTAATTGCTCCCTCTCTAAAGCAGTGTATGCAAGGTTAGTGTCTGACTCACAAAACATGGTAGAACTTGAGCAGTGCATTTGTATCCAGAAATGCCTCAGCTGAGACAGTGTCTGAGCCCTGACTGCATTTTATGAAGCTTTTTGCTCCACCTCTTTCATCCATGTTCTTGGTCTATGTGAAAGAATCTAAAGGCCAATATTTCACCTTCTTGCTAAGAGCTTTTACATTTGTATCACTGATGATAATAATGTCTTCATACAGTGTCATATATCTGTAAACTTCTCATTTTCCTTCAGCATGCCATCAAAACCAGCCACACTTGCTGTTAAAGCTGTTGAAAATTCAGAATTCAAACAGGCCACTAGCAATGGGATTGCTAAAGAGCTGAAATCCAGCAGCACAGAACTCATGGTTGAAACCAAAGACAGGATGTCAGCAAAGAGAGAGTCTTTTTACATCACCAGAGAAGCCAAAGAAAGTAAGCAGGGACAGCACCAAGAAGCCAAAGCAGTGTCTCCTCAAGAACACAAAGAAGGAAAAAAGGGACCTCCGGTCTTGCAGAAAACTTCAAGCACCATCACACTCCAAGCTGTCAAACTGCAACCAGAACCAAAGGCAGAAGCCCAGGCCACTCCCATCAGGCAGGGTGAGGACAGGAAAAGGGCTGTGCAGCTCCTGATGTCAGCTCAACAAACTCCACCTGTGACAGGGAAAGGCAGCCCAAGGAGCAGAGAAGCAGAAAACAGGTCTGGAGCCCAGAAGTCTGTAATGGAAGAGAAGAGGGAGCCTCTGGGAATTCTCCCTCGGTTTGAGAGCCATCCACAGAACCTGGAAGCATCAGAAGGCCAGGAGATTAAATTCAAGAGCAAAGGTAAAGGGATGAAGGTTATCAGAGCCCCTGGCTTTACTCAGGTTCCCCTTCCATGTGTGGAAGTGGGGAAGCAATTCCTCTTTCTTTGCAAGTTCTCCTCCCTCAGCCTTTTGGAAATAGATGCCGAATCCACAAGACAAGTATTGTTTCCGCAATACTTGTCTTAATGAAGTTTTCAAACTATCCCATACCACAGTGTTCCTCTCCTCTCATCTGGGGTTTCCCCAGATATAACCAGTGCTGCTCTTTCTAGGGAGTAGTTTTAGGCTCTCTTATATGAAGGTGGAAGAGAGAAAATGGATGGTACACTTTCCAGAACTGTAATTAGTTATATTTCCCTTGAGCCAAAAAATTATCAGATGAGAAAATACAATCAGTCTCTGCATTTCCCTTGTGGTATCTAATTTTACATCTCGTATTTAATCAACCTGATCTGAGTGCTTCCAAACAGCTGAAATGATAAAGTCAGAATTAAAAGGGAGGTTTAGGGTTTGCTCCACAAAATTTGACCAGGTTTTAACCTCTCAGAAGAGTAACAAGAGCTGCATTTTGCTGAATACGGGTAGTAGATTTGGAACACTTCTCCTTCTTTTTTTAATTCCAATTTTAGTAGAAAATAATATAGAAGCTTTTTTTACTATTTTTTTTAATAATACTTACACTTTCCCACAAGTGAGAGAGAAATTGGATTTTATGTCTCGGGAGGCAAAAAGAATCACACAAACAACCATGGTAATTTATTTAATTTCCTGATAGCTCTTGCCCCATGAGTACAGAATACAATTTATATCACAAGCCCAGAGGGTAAGGAGGGGTGGAGGAATGCCAAAGATTCTGGCACTTTTTGAATAGTTTATTTTTCAGGTACATTAGTACTAAAAACGTGAATTGTCTTCTGTCAGAGCATCTCAAACACTTTGTAAGCTTTAACCAATTAATGATCCTGCTTGGTATGGAAATATAGTCCCTATTTTCATTTGGCTTTGGACCCGAAGCACAAACTCTTATGTGCAAGGGCAAGGTGCCTGCAGGGAAGTTACAGTGGGACATCCCTAATGCCCTTCAATGAGTTATCTGAGGATTCTCCTGTGAATCCTCTCTGCAACAGTGACCAGGGCTGCTTTCCCGGGCCCTCCTCCCTGCTCCTGCAGCATCACCTAAAGCAGATGGTCCAGGACTATATCAGGGTGACTTTTAAACGTCTCCAGAGCAGGAAACTCCACAACCTCTCTGGGCAGTCTGTGCCAGTGCTTAGCAACCCTTGCAGTAAAGATGTGTTTATGTTCAGACAAACCCTTCCATGTTTTAGTTTGTGTTCACTGCCTCCAGTGCTGTCACTGGGCACCACTGAAAATTGCCTGGCTACGTTTTCTTTACACTCTCCCGTCAGAAATTTACATACATTGATGAGATTCCCCTGCAGCCTTCTCTTCTCCAGGCTGAGCAGTCCCAGAATAAATAACCTCTGTGGTAGTAGTGTGGATTCCAAAGTACTCCTACGTGCTCAGAGAAACCCATTTAGCAGAGTAGAAAGGAATGAGGAGCAGTTTCTGTCTCCTCTAATAACTCATCACACCCATTTTGTCTGTGGCTTTTAGAAGAACAATTTTCACATGGTTCTTTTTCAGGTAGAGCTTTTCAACAAATATTTGTTATTTTAAAAGATGGACTGGCCAAGGGATTTTAGAAGATCAGAAACATCAAACTGTCTTTTTGACAATAATTTTTTGTATTGCCCATTAAGATTTATATAATTATGTATTTGTACCTAATTTACAATGAAATAAATAATGGAATTACACCTGTTCATAAATATCCAAATGCCTGATTGTCTAGTTTCAGGGAAACCAAAGCCAGATGTGAAGTGGTTCAAAGAAGGTCGACCTGTTAAAGCTGGAGATGGTGTTCAAATATATGAAGAAGATGGAATTCATTGCCTATGCTTAAAGAAAGCCTGTTTGAGGGACAGTGGATCTTACAGCTGCACAGCTGTCAACCCCAAAGGCCAGACTTCCACCAGCTGGTTGTTAACTGTCAGAAGTGAGTAACTCTGAGCCCATCTGCACTTTGAGAACTGTGGCTGGGCTTTTTTAAGCTGTCAGAGGGTGGTGACTGCATAATTTTTATTTCACTTCTTAATGCAGGTTAATTCTGATTCCTACTGCTGTGAATAATGTGGGGTGGGACAGCAGGCAAGCCACTTTTTGTATCAGTTTCCCTTCTGGCATATTGTTTTTTGTTGTTTGTGTAGGTAAAACCATCTTAATGGATGTTTTGTACCAAAGGAGGCCTGTTCTTTACTCATGTTTTCTATTAATGTGTGTATTTAATACAGGTTGCCAAAGATTTTATTGTTGTTCTGTATTTAGTTCTTTTGGAGTTGCCTAGCATTTGTATACAATGCTGAAAATCTGAAATTGCTTTCAAGCTAAACCAATCTTCTACAGCACAGCAAAAAGGAAGAAAAGGGAAGGAATGAGAACAGCATTTTGCTAAATTCAAGCACATGTCCCAGTGACAAAGTATTTTAAGCTTGAAGGCACTTTCTTACTGGTCTGGTTGAAAAATCTGTTGGCCTCTAGCAATTCCTCTCCTCATTTCTAATGTTTTCACCTGGTTTTATGTTTTGTCCTGGATCTATGATCATGTTTATGCAACATTTCTCTATTTGCTGTGCCTGAAGTTAAACTAGGATACCCAAGACACTCTCTTTCTGTCTCATGAGAGACATATAAACTGCATCCTTAAGGCTCCCTGTTTCTCACTGCTGGCCAGGGGAGATTTGGGAGAGGGACTGAGAGAAGACAGACAAGAAGAGAGAAGAATTATCCTTCCTGTTCTTTGTGCTAAGCTCTCTGGTAATAACACTGCATTCACTTCTAGTGATCGGCTGCAAATGGTGGATTCTGGCATAGAAAACCACCACCTAAGATAGAGCTTGAGGGCTGGCAATGCCTGCTTTGTGGATGATAGGAAAACCCGTTCTTTATACCAGGCCACCACTCAAAATGATTTCTAGCCCTCAATAAAACATTTCACCATGATTAGCGAAATCACCTAAGCATACCTAGAAAAGGTCACTCACTAAGTGGTAAAGCTAATTTCGTCAATTTGGGTTAAAGGAACTGTTTTCATTTTGGTTTTAAAGGGCCTAAAGTTGAAGAAGCTGCCCCATGCTTTTCCAGCGTCTTGAGAGGCTGCACTGTGAGTGAAGGGCAAGACTTCGTGCTGCAGTGCTGTGTGGGAGGAGTCCCTGTGCCTCACATCACCTGGCTTCTCAATGGTAAGGAATGCCCTGCTCTGCAACACCTGCACTGACACCCCAGGCTCTGAATACTGCGCAGAGCGCTCCAAATCGCCCTAATACAACAAACCCCCTGGGGTAGCTGAAGGGAATGCATTTACACACTCACCATGTGCACGGAGGGTGTTGGAGCAGGTTCTGCATTGCCGCAGTTCTGCGGTGTGTCCAGCAGGGGGCGCTGGTGACCAGGCTGTGCCCAGGTGGGTCTTACCTGGGCTGTGCCAAACAGCCCCTCACTGCAGGTGACACGTCTGTGCTCTGCTGGTGACAGGGCTGTGCCCAGGTGGGTCTTACCTGGGCTGTGCCAAACAGCCCCTCACTGCAGGTGACACGTCTGTGCTCTGCTGGTGACAGGGCTGTGCCCAGGTGGGTCTTACCTGGGCTGTGCCAAACAGCCCCTCAGCACCTGTGACATGTCTGTGTCACTGCTGCCCTGTGCTGAATCCTGTGCTGCCCCCATGCCTTTGGCACGAACTTCTGCTCTGAGCATAACGGGCTGGCATTGTGATCCTGCAGGGATAATAAGTTCTACACAAAATAAGTGCAGCATTTCACTCTTTGTGGTGGGAAGGAAACCAGTGCCTGATTCTACTCTTTCATGAGCTGGACAGGTTGTAAATGGTATCACAGCTATGTTCCCAAGATTTTGAAATGACAGCTCTTCTGGTTGCTTCTCAGCTAGAAATATGTTCCTTGAAATTCTAATGTTTGCCTAAAGCTGACTGGAAAAAAAAAGTAAAATATTTTTAACTTTTATCAAGCTGTATCATCTCCTGGCCTGTGCTCATTGCACCACCGAACAGCCAAGTTTCCTTAACTTCCTCTTAATGCCACAGCTAGGCCCAAGCATCAATGTTTTTTGTAGATTCCAAATTATTTCAGAGATCCTGGCACTACAGACTTTGGCTAAGGGCTCTTTCCATTTAAAGCCATGTCTGTTAAACACTAGACAAATTTATGCAGCTTAACCCATGATCCCCTCTTTTACTCCTGAAGTGCAATTGATTTCTTTGCAGACTCTCTCAGGCTATCTGTCCTTGTGTGTGATTATAAACAAAGAATAGCATGCTTTGCCATAAAGATGTTTCCTCTAGGATTATTTTAAAATTAATTATTTGCACATGATCTCTGTTTTTCTTTAGCCATTCAGAGTAAATGGAATAACTGAAAGAGGTGGCAGGGCAAATGAACCATGACCTTGAGACTGGTATGTTCCCACAGCCTGGTCTGTTCACCTTCCCAATAACCCCATGTCTAGAATAGAAAGGCCAATGCTTTATTTACAACATGAAACATGTGAGTAAACGTTCTGACACTCTCCCATTGGATATAATTTGTTTCTCTGTCTGAAGGCTACTCTGAAGCTCCTCCTTTGCAGATGTGAGTAGAATCACTATTAGGCTGTGCAAGAATTGTCTTGCAGCTCAGGGTCAGTCATTTCATCTTTATATTCCAAGAGTGCCCTTGGTTATAAGGGGTTCCCTTAATCATCGAATGATGTGCTTATACTCAGTTATCTTCACATACAGAGCATCTTCCTGTCTCAGATGACTGACTTTGGGTTGATTTTCAAACGACTCATGGTTCATCAGGTATAGAAACAGAGTCTCCATTTATGTAACCATGTTCTGCTGTGCTAATGAGAAAACTGTTGTCTTCTGAAAAACAGAGATAAATCAACATGTTTCTGTGAAGCACTGTGCCCCCCTGCCTTTTCTCAGGATGTTTGTTCTACATTATCCTTTCTTCTCACTGATCTCATGCAAGTCTGCCCCTGTTCAGGTATGACCATGCTCATATTCCATCCAAGCTGCAATTGGATGAATATCACAAGGAGGCAAATGCAGGTGGATTTTTTTTTAGTTAGTTGGATTTCAAACCACTAGGGCTCTGTATGTGAAAGTCCCTGCATTAACTCTGCTCTTAAATCAAAAGGCATTGATGAGTCTGAGTAACAGAAGCACAAGAAACTGTGATAGACATCATATATTATTCTAAAGATACAAGCACAAGACTTTTATTCCAGATTCCTAAAACATATCACTGTAGTTTAATGCTTTTCTGTCTTGCATCTGACTATGAGGCATAACTGTTTATATACCATTTTGATACAAATGCGACTGGATTATAAACAGTTGTTTAATGTTGATAATTCCATGTACATTCCTAGGGTCATTATTTTACTTAAGGATCAAATTGGCTATTGTATCCATTTGAATGCAAACATTTCCATCCTGTGTACCAGCTAGCTAGATACTACAAACTTCTCATATTTGTATCCATGATCAAATAAAGGAGCAAGTTGTGTTTCTGGTGCTGAAATATGATTCTGAGCAGACATGAGTGTTTTTTGGTGGAGTCTTTCATCAGCTGACCACATGAAAAAAACAGTATATTCACAATATATAATCTGAGGCAGGCAGACAAATTTTGTTTTAAAAAAAGGTGTCTTAGCATCTGCTGTCCATGTTTGGAACATAAAGCTTTTTATATTCAGAACTGATTGGCTGTGACAGAGGAAAAAGCAATCTGCTGAGAGCAACCACACTGCAGTTCAAAACACAGCCCTTCTGCAGAACTCCATAGAAGTAAAAATCATATGGGACAGGATGGCAAAGTTCACTAGGGAATATCAAATACAAAGTGTCTCCCAAGCATGGCAGTGATCACAAAGCAGAATTAATATTGGAACAGAATGGTGAGGACAGGATGTAAATCTTGGTGAAATAATGAATGTAAAGGCCAAGTTGTGGAATCATAAGAAATACAAGCAGAAGGCTTCTTTGAGAAACAAATAGGAAAAAAAAAGTGAAAAAGGAAGAAAGCAGAACAGTCTCCCTTCCAGGCTGGCCATCCCTTGACACGGAACAACCTGCATGGTATCCAGTCTGCCTTCCCACAATCTCCAAGGAATCCACACCACCCGAGAACTAAAAGCCATGCAATAACTTCTTGTACAATGTTACACACAAGTACTACTTTAGATACCAATAATTTTTACCAGCTGTGACTGCGTATGAATTCATAACATTTTCCAAGCATTGTGCAGACTGACCTCTCTTTCAGGTCAAGCGAGACAAAAGGAGGTGCTGAGTGCTCTGCATTGTCTGTAATTATATCTTGGCATCTGTGGGGATGAGCAGTTTTTCCATATTCATAAGGACTGCACAAATAAGAGCTACCTGACTGAACTATGAGTTTTTTTAGAGCTCTTACTCTTCTCTGCAACTCAACCATTAAAGCTTTTTGCCAACTTTTTTGGAAGGGTTCTTTTGTCCTGTCACTCTCGCTGTACCTTTATTTTAAGTTTCTTTCTGAATTTTCAGTGATTTACTGGCAAATTGCCTGAAAGTAAACTTGTTGTGTTTTAGTTCTGGTCTTGCCAAGCCTTCTAAATAACTTTTTGCATGTTCTCTCTGTGATAATACTTCAGTATGAAAGTCCAACTTACTTTATCTTCTTTAAATACTTTATGGGTAAATTCTTTTTCAATTGTAGGAATAAGGAGTGTATGACCATTTCAAGTATATTTCTATTCATATTGCCTTCTGAGTGCTTTTTTCTTCTCTCCCAGAGCTGAATTGTACCTCTTTCTGCTGAATTTAAAAGCAATATGACCATGACTTTATCATAACAATTCTCTGAGTAGTGTTTGGTTTTAGGATAGCTTTGTGATTTGTCCAGAAAGCTTTTAATAAATGGGCCAGGGGAAAATTTCCTTTCTTCAAGCATAACATGCCAGCAGAAAGGTATTTTTTGTTATTGTTCCTGCTGCCAAGCTGTCGTGGGGATTTGACTGTTCTGCCTCTGGAGAAGGGAACATTTGACTACTGGGAGAGTTGTTTTTATTACATCAAAATATAAGTACTATGGATGTAACTTAGAATCTTGCTGCAGGTTATTCCTAAGGGCTCATACACTTGTGTTTCTTTCCTGGGGTCTAATGAAAAGGCTGGTCTGTAGGTGAATTCACATTTTATTTTCCCACACAGATCACTTACCCTATTCATTTGCTTACTTAAAACAGAAATAAAAAGGCATTTTTCTGGTTTTGGTGATGCAGTTTTTATCCCAAGTGTATTTCTGATATGGCATCATTGCATCATTTGGCACCACTAATAGTTTCAATGTCAGAATCCCAGACAGGAGCCCTGTCAGGTTAGATATTCTGTAGTTGGACCAGGCAGACAGTCCAGTGCCCATCCTCTTACAGAAAGCTTTGTCTGCTTGGGCTTTAGCTCTACATCTGCATATTTGAATGTAGTGCTATTCCCACATACAAAAACTGTGTGATTCACCATAATAGTTACAACAGTCTGTGTGTACCTGAGTGAAAGTGAGCTCAAGGGAACCAGTAATTAGAATATGTGACCAGTGAGGAAGGTGGAGAGAGTTTATTCTAAACTTGGAGTCTTCTAGGTACGTGATTCAATATTCACCCCAATTTTTAATGTGGCAGAAAATTGGTTAACATAATAAACAGATGGTTTCTAAGTAAAGGAACAAGAAAAATCTGTCCCATCATCTAATTTATCCTCATAGCACAGGACTGCTTCTTAGAAACTCTCCCCCCACTGACCACCCCCAGAGCTTTGTCCTGTTTTGAACTGATTTTGGCAATGAAATCAATATTGATTTTTCCTTTTGACCATGAACTCCCAAATGACAGATGTCTTTCATTCAGTCCTGCACAATTTCTCTGCTCTTTCATCCTCTTCTCTCAGATGACCCAAATTTCTTTTTCCAGCATGGTGTTTATGCACAGGTATCAGGCCCTCTTAAGCATTGCATACACTGGGAAAGCAACCAAAGATGAGTCAGTAGTGGAAACTATTTAATATTGGGAAAACAGGTTGCAGAAGCATTTCAGAAAGCAAGGCTGAGATTGATGACAGTTCCTGAAACAATAGCAAGGCAACTTTAAGCCATCTGCACTAATATTTAAACATGTTCCAACCCAATCCAAGGAACCAGTTTCTTAAAATGAATGTCTTCAATGGTCACATCACTACAGATCAGGCTGTACCTGTCTGTTACTGCACTAATACTGTAGTGCACATTGACTGCGTCTGTAGATCAGCCAGATTCTGCTATGTCTTGAAATGTCTTCCACTACAAAGTACTTTGTAGAGGACTTCAAATGCTCCTTCATGCCCAACAGATTTTGCACATCTAGTTTTATCTGCATTTGACCTAGCTCCAGGCAAATTACAAGATAGAGACAATGTTTGAAGCAAACACAAGACAGTTCTTGTCTTATCCACCCGAAAGAGAATCTATCAAAAATGCAAAGATAAACCTTGCCCCTCTTGCTGCTACTCAGGGCAGCACCCAGTGGATGTAATGGTGAGCTTTGTCTGACAGCCATAAAGTGCCTTGTGCTTGGGATGCTGCTGGCTGTAGTCACTAGAGAGCAGTGGCTGTGCACCAGAGTGGGGTTTGGCTCTGCACTGTAATACTGGCTGCTCTTAGGCATCCAGATTGCACTGAAAACTAGATGTGCTTTTGAAACTTGTGTATGTATTAAGCCAGTTCTCTTCCTTTCTGTCTGCAGACCAGCCAATTCAATATGCCCATTCCACTTTTGAAGATGGAGTTGCAACATTGACTGTCCAAGATGCCCTACCAGAAGACGATGGCATTTATACCTGTCTGGCTGAAAACAACAAAGGACAGGCGTCTTGCAGTGCTCAGGTCACAGTCAAAGGTGAATATCTCAGCCTATTGCAATTACTACAATCATATAAACTGTTATTTTTTAACAAAAATAATCTTGGGTCATTAACAGAGGTGGTTTTAAGTGTATTCCACATTTTTTCTAAGCTTTTGTCAGCTGGGTACTTTTTCTCCCCCTTGGAAGTGTGTGCAACTTAAGTGCATAAGGACAGGGTAGTGAAAATATGTATATTTCAGAAAGAGGTATTACTGCTCTGACCTGGCTTAGTGCACAGAGCAGTGAGGCTGCTCTGCAAGAGGTGTCCCAGTGCCAGAAAGAAAGAAACTAAGTGCAGTATCACCCATCAGGCAGAGTGTTGTGGTAAGGAGGCTGATGCTGCCCCTTTCTCTTGAAAGACAGAGCACAGACACCAGTGCCAGGGACTGCAATGATGATACCAAATGCCAATATTCTTGTTCTGTTACCAGAATTTATCAGATGTAATTCTGAACAGGCATGTATCAGCTAGTTGGGAGCAGTGTAACTCTAAATACATGGAATTTTGGTAGTGAGAGTACCATAAGAACATTGTAGTAAGCAACTGATGTGGCCTGTTGTCTCAGAAATATGAGACAGTGCTGATTTGACATAGTTGGTTTGTCCATGAAAGCCATAATCTGCACTAAAATCTGAAAAAACACAAGTCTAAAAGACCAGAGGTCACAGTGAAGACAAGAGATGACAGAATTCCACGGATAAATTCAACAGTGAGGTAGTATTCATCAGGATTATGGTCTTTATTCTTTCAATCTCCCCATGCATCAGTTTATACAGGTGTTGTTTTATGGAGCTGATCATCCCCCTCTCTCTTCAACCTCCCTCCCTCACACTCTCCCTCCCTCTGCAATCAAGTCTGTGTTTGGTATTTGTCACCTGCAAATGATTTTTTCTGAATTTATAATAGTTTGTCACTTTCTGTCCAACAGCCTGTGAGTGACAGCTGCCAAGGGAGCTATTTCTCTTGTCTATGACTAAAGAATATCTGCCCTAAATGTGTACACACAGTTAGATGGAAAATGTACCCAGATCCCTGGGATTTCAAGATTTGTCTTTCTTTGCCAGTGACCTGGGGTGTTTCTCTACAGCACTCAGTGCTGTTCCTGCCCCTATTCTGTTTGTATGAATCCACTTAAAACCCTAAACAAGCCTAAAATGAGAACAAATTCTGGTAAAGCTGTGAGTTAATTTCTTGATTACCAACCTGGAAATTCAGTCGTCTCCTCCCTGCCCTCCCAGCCCTGCAAAAAGGTACAAAGTAGGAAAGCACTGATTTAAAATAAGCCTGAAGGTAACCTATTCTCAAAGCTATCACTCAAAACTTCTCTGAAGCATTTCATGTGCATTAGCTAAGGGCCAATGAAGAGCCCTCCACTTCGAGGGAGCTGACTTTAACACGGGACCTGTTGATCCTTCCCTGGGACTCAGAACCCAAAAAGACAGCCCCTCTCCTTACTAACCATTCCTGAGTTATTTTGGGGTTGGCCCGCAGTGCTAACGTGGGAGCAGCAGTGACCTGGCCTTTCCCTGGGCTGCTGGGCTCTGCTGGGCTATTTCAGGCTGGGTAGTCGCTGTTGCCTTGTGTTGGATTCCTCCTGTTCCTTGGCTAGTCTGGGGCTGGAAAGCTGCATTGCCACTGTTATGGGGAGTTAGTTCTCCTCTTCTGCATCCCATTCTGTTTTCTAGGACTCATGAAATAGCGGGACAGAAGAACAAGAGCAGAATTAAGAACATGCCTGTTGAGCTGTAAACCCATGTGTTCAACATTTTTACAGTTTTAGCTGTCCCCTCTGCTTTGTCCCCAAAACTCAGTATGTTCCTGTTGCCATGAGTATTACAGTAACTTTCCCCAGGACTCAGATCAGTGTGGATTAGTCTGCCAAAAATAGTACCAAATTTAAAATCGTGATTTCCAGATCTCTTACCTGTTTGTGTATTTTTTTTCATCAGAACCTCTAGCAAAAGCTTTGCATTAGACTTCTCTGAGTCTCTGGATGCTTCCATTAAGGCTCTATAAATGCTCAGCTTCTGCAAAGAGAATACAGCAGAAAATCTCTGTGCATGCAGAAAGGGAGAAAACTTCAAAAATCCTCTCCTGACCAGACACTGATTTTTGGAATAAAGTCTGTAAAACTGTTTCTGAATTGTAACCCATCTCTCTTCCGTTCCTTTTTGTCTCCAGGATGATTTAAGGATTTCAGATTTCATGCAGTGCTCAGTTTGTTCATTCACTGTTGGAGAAATATTTTTCTTTTGTGTGTGACAAGTAACTTTGTATTTAATATGAGAAGGAATGAATATTTTTGGCATATCATCAGTATCAGACCAGTGTCTGAATCCAGCTTTTCCTTAAATTGCTACTGTAGTCCTTGAACACATCCCTGAGTCTGCTCTGGGTCTACATTTCACTTCATATTGCCATTTTTGGTTTTGCTGTTCTACTGCAAGAATCTTGTGAAGGGATATTGTGCTATGATCACTGGGGAAACTTTACCTGGGGTGAATAGTCTGTCTTAACAGTAAAACTCAATTTTATTTTTCTAAATTAAATTCAGCTCACAGATAAAAGTTAGCAGTAACGATAGTCAGTGGCATGCTGTTCAGTTCATGTCTGAATTATAGTACAAGATGGTACTTAAACCTGCTAGTAGGTTACAGGTGTTATCTAGCCATATATTGTGTTTTCTGATCAACTTCTGTGCGTTCTTTGCCCTTTGGTACATCTGTTGCTTCATTTTTGACAATGGAAATTTCTTTTGTAGGGTTAATGTAGAAAGAAATATTCTAAAGGCCAATTTGCCCCATAAAGGACTGCTGCTCCAAGTCCTGTTAAATACAAAGGTGGGATTTTTTCCAGTACTTTGCATTGGGCCCCGGCTATTTAGCTAGGCTTCTTGTGGCATAGCATTCCTTCTAAGTCATCAGTCTCAGATTCATTTATGGTTGTCTTTTGCTCCCTTATTATTGAGCAGGATTAATTCTGTCTAGCACTGAGCAACCTCAGTATTATTCCCTGGTTTTGTATGAAGAACACTGAAGGTACTTAGCTCTTTGTAGGAGGCTTTTGGCACTGTGTTGAAAAAGTCCCACACTTCATATGGATGGGGCACATGAAATGCAGTGGTCTTAAAAAATTCAAACTAATCAGTCTTGGGCTTATTTAAAGTGAGCAATTAATATCAGATCACTTAAATAAGTGATCTGGAGGCTGAGTAACTCAAGGAAGAGATCTGGAGGCTGAGTATACTGGGGTAGATCCATTAGGTAGTCTGTGGAGAAACTAAGTTAATCAAGGTGAAGCTAATTTTGGCTTGGTAAAAGACTAAGGAGACTAAATGGAATCCTGGCAGCAGTCTTTCCTGTGTCAGTGGTTTCTTGCAGCTGAAATACAGGTAGAGATGAACTTCAGAGACTGAGCAGTACTTCTCTGAAAAACCTGCCTAACAAATGTCTTCACCATGAGAATTTTTTCTGAGCGACCCCTCTGAGTGATCCAGAGCAGGGTGCACTGAGTAAATGCCAGATTAACTGGTCTAATGCAAGAAAACCTGAGAGGTGAGAAACGTGGTCCATGTTACTGAAACATTCAATTATAGACATTCCTGAATCAGTGCCATTTTCTACTCTGAAAATGTTAGATTATTTTCCCTTTAAATTTCTACATTGTTTTTTATACACAGGAAAATCAAAATTTGGGAGGCCTTGGGACTGATGCGCAAATTTCTGTTAAGTTTTTAAAAACATACGCATGACTGAGTTGTTTCTGTTATTGTATGTGCAAGCTATTGTGTTTGAATTGGTGTTCACATCTCATATTACTATTTTCATATTGTTCTGTGGTATGAAAATAAGTATACAAGCCATTTTTTAAATTCACTATTAATGCCATTTCATAAACCAACCAGCCGGCTCCTTAAAAGAGATATGCAGGGTACATTCAGGTCACCTGAAATAGATGGTGATGATATACTGATGGAGATTGCAGATACTGAAGTGGAATATTAATATTAATCAGGTCTCTATCAGGGTGGTTGAACATTTTAATCAGTTTTTTATGAATAGGCAACTGAGGTGAGGTGAGGAGAAGTTAATTGACTTTGGATGTACCTGTGTAGTGAGTTCGTGTTCATGCTTTGGTGAGGCTGAGACAATCCGAGTACAGAGGCAAGGCAGCTCATGGTATTCACTGGTATGGTTGGAAGGTAAGGCTGCTCCCAGGCAGAGTGACTGCTCTCCAGGTCTGCCTCTGTGGCTGTCTCTATCACTCAACCAGTCACTGACAAGGAATTATAGGTTAGATCCACCTGTAGAAAAAATGGGTCAAAGGGATTTAACCCCCTGACATTCACACCAATACCTGAGTGCACTACACAAGATTACAGACTGGAGGGAGGGTGGGAATTGGGGTGGGATATACAATGGGCTCTGTTGTGCCAAACCAAATCAATATTACATGGAGTGCTTGCTACATGAGGACTGACTCCTAGGAGAATGTCCTTCTGTCTTGCAGTTCTGCAGTAGATGACAAACAAAATATCTGACCCACTGTGTGCTCCTTGAGGTTCCTCCAGCCTCCTCCCACCAGGCAGCAGCAGATTGTTTTCAAGACAGAGGACATGAAGTGATGGCAGCAGGGCAGGCTGGCAGCCAGGGTATTTCCATGGGCTCTAATGCTCTACAGCCACCCATTTTGCTGATGCTTGTCTTCCACACACTGCTTTCTTTTTTTAATAGAGGCCTAATACTGCTGCTCTTGGTGAGCAAACACTGTTCAGCAGATACTGCTGTTCCTGCTTATTGATTCTTGACCCCATTTCTCCTTCTCTGTCAGCAGTGCACTTTCCTGCCTTCACATCTGTTCCCTTTTCTCCTCCCCCACTTTCTGTTTGTGTTATTTTTTTTTCAGTGCAGCCTCTCCAGCATAAGTGTCTATGTTGGGAAGCCTGTAGCCCTCACAATCCGATTACTGTGGTCATTCATTGATCACTGCACGAGCAGATTAGTCACCTGAAAGCCTGTCAGAGTCCCTGCTGTAACCACTTTATCAGAGCAGTGAAGGGAGATGCTTTCTGGAAAACCAGTTTGTTTTGTTCCTGTCACTCTTCCATCTGGTGTGAGTGGGACCATAAGATATAACCAGGTGGAAGAAAAGCTTTCAGGTAGGAGTCTTTTCCTCCAGTCATGAGAGATTCTGTCTTTAGGTCATGGGTTGCTTTGTTTTCTGTCTCAGAATGACCTTTCTTAGGCATTAATCTTTTAAAGAAGGTTATCACTGCTATAAGCAGCCTCTCTTTGAAGACTTGAGAGGCTACAGCTTTGTTTCTCTGAGATACATATTTCTGCCTAAGGTAAGCAAAGTGTGATGTCTTACTTGCCTACAGTGGTACTTCTGACAGCTTTTCAAAGGCACTGCCTATCTGAAAGCATTTTGCTGTATTTCAAGAATAACCTAAATATAAAGGACTGTAGATGACTTGACAAAATGCACAAGTCTAACTTTATTAAATGTCCAAAAGGTATTCCAGACCAGTAGACTCATGGAACCGCTTGGCTTGGTAAGAATTGGTTTCAGAGCACTAACTGAAAAGGAGAGGGGTTTTGTTATCATATTGTCATGAGCATCATGAGCATCAAAGAAACTCTCTTCCAGAGCTTGCAAGAGTGTCCCAAAGTTCTCAGTACAGCCTTCAGGATGGATCACTAACAGCTGTAAGCCTTGGTTTGCTCTTTTAAAATTGCCTTCTTGCAGCACCTCAGGACCAAAACTGAAACGCAATGCCTGCTAGAGACCAAAAATGAAGGACAAAAGCAAAACATGTGGAAACTTTTAATGATACAGGATGTACCATCAATATAAACAATGCACTCTGAAGACAGTTTCTTAATAAAAATAACTTCCAGTAAAAGGGGAACCAAATTTGTATGCAAATGAGGAATGTGTGCTTGCAGAATGAGGAAAATTTAAATGTCAGAAATTTCATTAACATTTCTTATAAACGAAAAACAAAGATGGGATGCTGACAGAAAAAAAGATAAATTTAATTTAAAAAGAAAAGAAGGAAAAGAAAAAAACTCACTCCTACATCAACTGTGGTGTAATCAAATACTGTGAACATTAAGCTGTTATGTACCAGAATGACAAAACAGATGGTTATCACAACAGGCTTGGGAATGGCCCTGCATTGGCCAAGGGACAAACTGTCCCAGCTTGGATTGCCAAATTCTATAATGCTCTAAGTTTCAGCTGAAAAGTGAAAGCCATCAAAATACGTATAAAATCTGTTAACTGAATATATGCTTGAGTAATTTTGAAAGTATGGTCACGGTGTTGCCCCAGAGAATGTTTTCAAGAGCAGCTGATGTGGGTTAGGTAATGGGAACCCAGTCAGCCATCCAACTATCTTGTAGGATGATTTCAGTTTTTAAGGGAAGCATCTACCATTTCTTTGCAGTAAAGGAATGGAACAGAGGGTAGGAACCTTGTATAGCTGTGTACTACTGGAAGTGCTTCTCTGCAGCTTCATTTTAATGAAGGCTTGACTTTCAGTCCACATACACACACTCTTCTTTTTTTTTCTTTTTCAGGGTGGTGTCCTGGTTTAAGAGATTTTTAATGTAAACTGATCAAAAACAATGCTGTAGTAGAACTACCTTATCTTTTCTGCACTTAAATGCCAAACGAGTCTTGTTTTTCAATTTCTTTCTGAAACCAACTTTTACCCAGAAATACAACATTGCAGTATTTTTTCTTTCCCCCTCCTTTATGTTAGTCTAACTTCAAATGTTTGCTTGCTCTCAAGCTGAGTCTTATTGGTCTTATTTGAGGAATCCCTTAACAGCATTCTTAGTACAGTATTCTTTTGATTTACCTCCCCAAGAGAGGAGCAGAACTATGTTAATATAACCACAGAATAACTAATTCTGTTGCCAGTGTGGATTTGCCAGAGGAGGCAAAGGCTGAAGGGGCTGTAACTCTTCAGATCAGTGGCATCCTCAGGGACACTTGTGCTTTATGTTATTGCCTGTTCCTATTGTGCTTCCACTGTGTTTCAGCTTGTGCACAGCCCAGGCTTTTTTTCTAATGGGAGCAATATCTCTATACATCATTATACAATGCTGTTAAATTAAAATCTACCTGGGCAGCCACACAAAAATTGAGACTATACACGTGAAGGTGAAATTCTGCCTCAGCAGGATGAGTGTTTTCACTGGGGAGATAACCTGGCTTGGTCTGGCATATGTGAAGCACCTTTTCTGCAGTTCTCTGAGTCAGACAGATATCCAGTGCTGGGGAATTTGTAAGAGTGGGCCAGCTGAACTGCCTTAGAAATGTATTTGGTAGGTATACACACTCTCAGGCCTTCCATGGAGCTGTCTGTGACAGTGACAAAGGAGCAATTACGTGATGTAAATAACTTGCAAACAGGGGTAGTCATTAATAAGGCAGACAGTTCTGAAGGCAAAAGCAAACAGCACTTTGGCTGCAAAACCTTCCAGTGAGACTGTCAGTGAGGAATTTGGTCTGCTGACTGCAAAGGGATCTGCTGTGCACCCAGCAGTGTACTTCGTATGTCTGACTCCTGCTCTAAATTGAGATTTCTCCTGAGGAGGGAACCAGAGAGGGGGCTCTTCCCCCTGGGATCCAGTGATAGAATGTGTGGGAATGGTGCAAAGCTGTGCCAGGGAGGTTCTGACTGGGCAGTAGGAACCATTTCTTTATTGAGAGGGTGGTGAAACTCTGGAACAGGGAACCTAGAGAGGTGGTCAATGCCCCAAGACTATCAGTATTTAAAGGGCACTCAGACAATGCCCTTAACAGGGTTTAACTTTTTATCAGCCCTGAATTGGTCAGGCAGCTGAACTAGATGATCTTTGTAGGTCCCATCCAAGTGAAATAGTCTATTTTATTCTGTTTTGACTGCTGTCTCAAATCATGATTCTTCCTGGTGCAGTCAACGTTTTGATAGTGGGATTTCTGGGGTGGCATCTCAATTGCAGAACAAACTGAGTAGACAAAACAGGTCAAAATGCTGATGATCTGGTGAAACAGGGGAAAGACTCAGGAAAGAAGGAGCATACATGGAGCTGCAGGATAGGGCTGAAAGACTGGAATAAAATAAAGAGATTGCCAGACAAGATAAAGTGAAACTTGGCCTCCTTTTGTATATTCCTACCCACCTGACTAGTATAGGCTTAGGACATTGTCAGTCTTAGGTTTAACAGTTGTTTTGTATAATGAAAAGCACAACATACAGCCTATAACTTGTCCCAGTTCTTCAGTGGAAGCACCTTCCAAGGGTATTTAAATCTTACCTTCCATTAAAAAAAGACAGGTTATAACTGCAGAAATAAATCAGGGGAGGTAGATGTGTAAGGAACACTGCTAGGTCATTAAACACCTAGTTCTCATGACAGAAGTTTGGAAAATGGCATACTAACCTGAGATCTTTATTAAAGCAGAAATGTTCCTACATGCCTCAAGAACATAAAGGCCTCGTATCTTTTTTATCCCATTAATCAAGTTTGGACTTCTTGTAAAACTCCCAGAAAATGTCTTGACCATATCACTTCAGGCCTGAGGAAGAACACTTTACAGGAAGGCAGATGAGTATTCTCTTATCAATTTTCTGCCTCATAAAATCACTTCATTTTTGAGTTGGTAGCATTATTAATGTGAGATCTGGTAATGGTTGGATTTGCTTACATTGAAAACATTTGAGGATGTGAAACTTTTTTCCAGATGAAGATGTATGTGAGCCTGGGTCTTGCTTTGAGAGGTTTTAGTGGAATCTGCTGCTTCTATCTCTGAGCCTGCTCTCACAGAGCGTTTTGAGTTAAGCATTCTCCTCAGCTCAGTTGACTTATTGTCCTCTGAGCCAAAATGATATTTAAACACCATAAATGGTAAATGTTGCTGAGGCAGCCCTTCCGCACGGCTCGGGCCAGGCATTCGCTGGCAGTTCCCTACATGATGCTGGCAAACAGATTCCTCGAGTATAATTAAACCTCTTGTAAGACTAAACACTGCAAGTTGTTTGCTGTGTTCTGAACGTAAGGCAGCAAACTCTATTCTTTGTGTGTCCTCAGCTTGTGACCAGTTGTAACCCTGGTCCTGTGCTGCTGAGTTACTGCATGTGGAGGTGCAGTAGGAGGTGTATGTGTATATATATATATATATATGTATGTATGTGTGTATATATGCAGTGCTGTTGCTGACCTGGCTCAAGATGGGGGCTGGAATAGCCAATCTCCAGAAGCTCCTTCCACACTCAATTATTGTGTGATTCTGTGCAGGGCTGAGTGTGCTGAAGTCCTGATATTTCAACAGGAGATGTCAGCATTCTGCAGCTCACATGAAAACATCTTCAGTACAGCTGGGTAGGCAAATGAACGAGAAAATTTACCACAGTAGATGATGCCCACAAAATGTTAACTGTTTTGACTACAGGCCAGGTCCAGCCTTTGGAAACCTTCTTGAGGTTTGCATCTTGATGTGGATTTTCTTCTTCACTGCAGTTTCAACAGCAAATCTGCGGATGGACATATCACAATGCAGTTATTGATTCTTTTTTCCTTCTCTCCAAGGGCATAGATTCATCTATATCTTCGACCCTAGAAAGTAATTAGTTGGTTGCATAATTGCAGTTAAACTAGTACAGGTGTATTGTACAATTGATTGGTAGGTTAACTGTTCAGTGCAGCACGAATTTTCCACTTTTTGTTTAGATACACACCTTCAACACAATAACTCACCCATGTTTGTCAATATAGAAATGTTTACAATTGTGCTCAATCCACAAGTTCTGATTCAGATCTAGTTTTTAAAAAAATCAACTATTTTGGTTTAGACCCGCAGCTAACATTGAGACTCCTCTTGTGATATTTTCCAGGCTGCAGATATGCAGAGGTTAAATTTATGTAAGGACAATTTAAAACCTGGATTGAGACAACTCAGATAATAGGAAAGCATTTTTTATCACCTTAAATTTCTATTGATACAGGTTAATAAATAATCTACAGTTTCATATGGTCACTGTAGATAGATTGCCCTACTATTGATTACACAAATACTGAAAAACAGAATAAGAGATTAATAGAAATAGTTGTGTACCAGAGGTAATAAATCTCTTCCCATTGCCATCCAAATATGCTGAGAATTTGTATTTTTTTCTAAGAAATTGGAAGAGCTTAAATTCTCCTTAATCTCTACGGATTTAATGCACTAAGAGGCTTTTTAAACATAGATTTGGTTGCTTATGAGAGTGTTTTTCTAATGAAAGAATGAACTCTTAAGGGATAAGGGAATGCTGTGGGAAAAGCCTGTATTCCTTTTGCTTTGTAGAAAATATATGTGGGTATATAAAGGGCGCTGTACATGCTTTGCTTACTATTTCTGGGCTCCCAGGCTGTGTTTCCCACTGAGTTGTGCATCTTATTACTTACTGTTTCCCAACATTCATGCACATTAAAGCCTGAGGAAAGGCAAAAATCTTAGGAACCATGTAAGTGGGATCACTGTGGTGGACTTTTAACTCTATCACCCTGTGTAAAGCCTTATCAAAAGCCTGTTGAAATGACAGAGAGATCACTGCCCACCAGAAATGCCTTACATGGGCTTACATGTTGTGCCAGACCACAGCACTGTGTGAAAACTGTTCTCTGTAAGTAGTGTTTGAGAAAATCAGAGTTCTCTTCTGTATTATCTTGCATGATTTGATCTGCATGAAACCAACACCTGTGGTTAAAAAATCATGGCAGCTTTTATAAGCTACAATAAAGTTAACTAGCTGCACAGTCTGAAAACAAGTTACTGAAATGTACCTGTGTTTCATCAAGCCCACCCTGTGTCCTGCTCTCTGATGTTCCTCCTGAATTGCCTTGACCTGATCCAGGTGGGGGGAATTGGGTGCACCAGCAGAAGCTGATTGGGGAAGGGGAAAGGAGGGAGGAAATAACTGCCTGGGGTTGAGATTTTTAGTCACTGTGTGTTGACTCTTTTATTCCTTGTTTTCATTCTTAGAGGTGAACCTTGAAAGCAATAAGAAGTAAGAGTGATGAGGGAGCTATTAAATGGCTATAGGCGATTAGAGAGCGTTAACATAATAGGAAGAGAGAGATCAGATCTCCTCTTTTTCACATCTAGCGGAATAAGCTTGGGATGTGTAGATACATAATGGAGTCATGCCCTTATGCTAATGTCAAACAAAATTGTCCTTAGGATCCAGATTTCCTTTCTGGTGCCAGATGTGCTGTACTTTTATTGTCTGTAGTTTTGGCAGCAAAAACACCCTGTGGTATTATGAAAGAGGATGTTTCAGCCAGAAGCACAGTGACCTGCAGTATGTGAGCTGGGAGTTTTACCTCTGCTTTCTTCCTTTTCTTCTTTCCTCGTGCCTTGGGCTCTGCAGCCAGCTCTCACTGAGAATGTATGGATTTGGGATCCCACATGGTGAAAGGGACTCCAGAGGAATGAGGGAAAGCAAGCCCTAACACTGGCCCAGTATTGTGTGCGGTTTGTTTATTTGTGTCCTGTTTTTCTTATCTGCTTGCCCGCTGTTTTCCTTGTGCAAGTCACAGATTTGATTCCTGGGGTGTGATACGAGCAAGGAGCTGGATGTGGCTAGGGAACGTGAATCTCTATGGCTGTTGCACATTCTGAAGGGAACAGTTCCTGAGGTTTTGTGTACCATTTTTCTTGTAATATTTTCCTGTTTAAATAAATAACCAGGTGTTTTCAGAAGAGAGTAAAATCACACAGTATCTTTTCATCATAAATGAGAAGTTAATTGCTTAAACTTGAATGAGCAGAATCCCTTCTTTTCCCTCCAAAATCAATTTGATTGCTGTTTTTCTAAACAAGACCTGTAAGGGCTAAAATTGAAGTCTTTAAGTATATTAAAATAAGATGTGAAAATGTACAGCACTGCTTTCATTGTAAAATTGTGAAATGTTAAAGCCTTCATCAGACAAACACTGAGTCACTGCATGATGCTATGTCATAAATAAACAACTAAAAGCACTTACAAGCTTCAGAAGAATTTGAAAATTGTTAACATTCAAGCTTTGCAATTTGGCCTCTGCATTATTGTATCGGTCCCTTCTGAGAAAATGCAATGATTTCAGACTAAGACTAAATGAAAATAACATATCTAAAACTGACTGTGTTGTGTAAAACATCTGAGAGAAACTAAGGTTGTCAATAGGTCATTTTAATTTTCTTCTAAGCCTAAATGTCCACAATATCCAATTTTAAATAAAGGAAGAAACATTACATGAAATGAACCCCTGTGGTTTCTTAATGAACAAATAGCATTTATGGATTAGAACTGAAGTCTTTTTAATTGTTGCTGCCAAGTCAAGAAAAATTAGACTATTTTTGTGATATTCTAGTTAAGTTGCTGGTACAATAAATGTGTGGTACTGATCAGCATACACTTCTGAACAACAGTAGCATAAGATTAGAGATCCTCATTAAAAATACATATTTTGAAAGTAGGGGAGAATGCTTGTTTTGAAGACAGCCTGTTCAAGTTGCCATGGAGTCAGACTTATTAGCCATATATTTTTTGTATCCTGTCACACATTTGAATAGGAATACTGGTTGTCTTAGCCATGGCAGCTTCTAATTTTGAATTTTAACATTCTAATTGAGCTTTTACATACAGCAGATTTCATATCTGTTGGTAAAGAAATGCCTTCACTATCCCTGTGCTCCAAAGAACATCAGTGACAGACAGGGAGGTGTTTTTACTCCTGCTTTACAACAGGTATTGAGAAATCTGATACTATTTCAAGGACTAAATCAAAGTGTATGTGCATTTGTATATAATACTTTTACAAGGATAGGAATGTCTTCAGAAAGTTGCTAATGTTTGTGTCCCAGGACTAAGCCTCAAGTTTTCAATATTTCAGACTTAGTAATCTATCTTAGTGTTCTTCTGCTTTCCCTTTCCTGGAGCTCTTTCATCTCTCCAGTAACTTTTCTTGTACTGTTGAAGCTGTATTCTTTAAAGTTTTTTACTACTCACATACCACAGACTTCTGGTTTTTTTGATACTTGCCATCATAAGTTTCTGTTTAAGCACAGACCTGGTCTCCATCCAAGAGATCAGCACAAACCTATGCAGTGCTTAAATTTAGTGTAAGCACTATATTTTTTTTTTAAGTTTTGTGCAATGGTGAGGCAGGTTCTGGCCCCCTTCATTTCAGTGTGACAGCTTCATTTAAAAAGAGTGAGCTCTGATCAGTAACAATGGCAAGTTGGTTTTCATCCTTTAATCCTGCAGGTCACTCTTAGGGGTAGGGGGCTGTGCCCCCAGTAAATCTTTATAATGCCACTCATACCACTAAGTCTCCTCTCCAACATCTGCCTCAGGTAACTTAGAAACATTGAGGCTTAACGTTTTTTGTAAACTCCTTGGGTTTGTGATTCATATATGCAATTACTGTGAATTATTTTGCTTCCTTTTAATGTTTATGCAGCTCTGTGCGAGAAGGTAGTTTTATTCCAATACATGAATCTTTCATTTCTGCAGCACATATTTTGGAGGAGTTAGCATTGCTGAAAAATTCCTTTAGGGAAATGATTTTGCTCTGCTCCTTCTGCAGTTGCTCACACATTTCTTTTTAATAAGATGAGGATGTTATACTGCACTGTCTTCCTAGATTATAAAAACCCGTTTATTTAGACTCCATGCAGCAGGCAGGTCAGTCTAACAGAGCAGAGAGCCAGTTGTGAGGGGTATGGAGAGCTGCTCGGGCTCAGTGCTGTTTGTACCAGGGCTCTGCTGGAGGCAGCTCCGTCTGGTCTGGGAGAGTTGCTGCTACAGCCACTACAAGCAAATTTGTTTCCTGGTCATTGTTAACTGTCATTATCTGTCCCTCTCTGAAACCTCAACTTTTCTGATCAGAACCCAGGTCTGTTTTTCTGCTGGTGTAGAGCCACACCTCTGCTTTTGTTTTTCTTTCCCTGCTCTCCGTTTATGGCATAAATAGATTTGATATGTTATTAATTATTTCAATAAAAGGGATAACAGGAACATTATTTTTTTCTTATGCCTCTTTCTGTCCTACTATTTCCTTGGGTTTTTTTCCCTTTTCCTCCTTTCTCCATCTTCTTTTCCTTCTTTTTTCCATTATTTGGGTTTCTGTTTTCCCCCACAGGTCTGTTTCACTTTGAGGCACAACGGGATTTCCTTCAAGGCATCAGAGCAGTGAAGGAGCATGTGCTGATACTCCTTAGGACATCAGTTGTTTGAAGCTGTTTCCCTGAGTAAACACTGCAAAACAGAGGGATATGGTGACCCACAGCAGTTTATTGCTGTAGATGAGTCTCACCCAACTTCATGGCTGTTTTCTGTACAGCATCAGTCACTTGCCAGTGGGTGCTGTGGGAGGCCCTAAGACTGCTCGGTGTGGTCTGGTGGTGGATCAGGCACTTCAGAGTAGCAGGACCAGAACACCGAGCCCAGTCGGTCTCAGTCAGGTCCCGTATTTCCATTCTCACATGCATCACTGTCTCAGTGCTCAGAGCCAAGAAAAGACCTACAACATAAGCCAGCAAGACAAGATTTTGGCTAGAAAAAGCTTTGCCGGAGAAAAGGAAAAACTTCCCCTCCAGGCAGCTTCCAAATTTGCACTGAGCTCAAATTACCCTGGGACAAGCTTAACTTTTTGCCTTCAGGAGGTTCAGTGGGCTTGCTCTGTGAGGTGCTGGCTCTTTTTCTAATCACCAATTTTATGCATTGTGGTTTTTCTCTAGCCTGGCAATTTCTGTTGCTGTAATACTATTTTGGATGTTCTTGACAAACCTTTGAAAATTTTAAAGGTGAGAACAAGCAAAATACAGCTATTTTCATGTATGGATAGAATGTGGGGTCGGCATTTTAAAGGCAAGATATAAAAGGTCTGAATGCAAGCTAAACAAATCAAGAAGTGTATCCAAGTGACCAATAAATATTTATGGCTTCTTACATTTGGTCATGCTCACTACTTTGGCTTCAGAACTCTCTTTGCTCAGGTTTTTAGAGCAGGAGTTTGTTCCTGGTCTGGTGTACCACGTAGATCACAGTTGAATGGTCTTGCTTCATACCCTCTGAATCCAAGACGGAGGAGACCACTGTGGATACTGGAAACAATGTATCACTGATAGATTTTAAGAGTGATTAATTTCATTCCAGTACTCAGCATTTGATTGTACAGCCTAAAAAAGGAAAAAAAATATTTAAAAGCCCTAATCCAACAGTTTGTTTTGTGGTATGTATTGATAAGCTCAGGTTTCAACCTCTCCCATCATCAGTCAGTTGCCTCAGTGAGATACAGGAGGGGTGTGTGATGAACTCAAACCCATTTGATATTGACCATCTAACAAATGAAATGATTTGTCATTTCTTATAGAGCTGCAGATCCTCTATGCCTGTGAGTTTACATTTTCAACTCATCTCTCATGAGAACAGCAGCTTGCAACATACCTTAAGATTTTTATGGGAGCTTAGCAGCAATTAAAGGCATTGAATTTTTGGTTATAAGTTGTTCTTTTGGGGTTTTCTCACCTGAGCTTGGGAAAATGAGTGTAATTTCTGAGCGATACTCTAGGATAAGTCTTAACCATGATTTAAGAGGATTCCTGGAACAAGGACAGTGCCATTCCCATTTCTTGTCTTCCTGCTTGGAATACTGGCAAAGGAAAACAGCTCTATTGGGTGGTTTAACTTATTTTTGCCTTCTGAAAGCTGAAACAAAACCCCTGTCTCAAAATCATGTTGAATCTGAGGTCAGTTTGTCATGAATTCCAGTAAGAGACCTCTTTTATTCTTTTTTAACTTCACAGAAAAGAAGAGCAGCAAGAAGGCAGAAAGTGCACAGGCTGCCAAGTTAAACAAGACTTTTGCACCCATCTTCCTTAAAGGCCTGACTGACCTCAAAGTGATGGATGGAAGTCAAGTGATAATGACTGTGGAGGTATCAGGTGCGTAACTATAGACAGGGTTGTTCATTTCTATTTTAATTGCATAAGACTGACTATTCCAATTACGCAGCACTGAAAGAGCTAACGAAATTCCTGAATTAGACGAAATTGCAGAATCAGGTGGCAAAGAAACCCAACCAACCTTAATAATTTTCTTACTAAACATATGGCAGGTTTTTTGTGTGTCTCTGATTTTTGTTGTTTCCTGATTTTCAGCTAACCCACCTCCTGAAATTATCTGGCTGCATAACGGGAAAGAAATCCAGGAGACAGAAGATTTCCACTTTGAGAAGAAAGGCAATGAGTACAGTCTCTACATCCAGGAGGTGTTTCCTGAAGACACAGGCAAATACACCTGTGAAGCCTGGAATGAAGTAGGAGAAAGTCAAACCCAGGCTACATTGACAGTTCAAGGTATAAAGTTCCTCTTCACCTTACAAAATGCTAAAAGGAAATAATTCTAATCTGCAAGCTGAGTGTCTGTTTAAAGTACATGAGTGTTTATAAGGTTTGTTGTGAAGGATGCTATGAGTTCTCAGTCTCTGCATCTGAATTAAAAAGGATATTGAGCAGAAGCAGCTTTAAAAAAATCCTTTCCCTCTGGAACATTATGTTACTATTTCAAAAATGCATTCCCAAGTCCTGTTTCTAGGGACAGTGCAAAAGTTCTGCTAAATGCAGCTACAGGTTATAACTATCAGGCTTACTTAGCCATGGACTTGAAGTAAACCTTTTAATTTTGTTTTTATTTCTACTTGAAGCCCTTAGTATTTGAAAAAGCTGTCTAGGAGCGAGGTATCTTGGCTTTAATGTTAACATTGTAGTGGTAGCAGGTAAGGAACACATGATTTGTCCAATTTGAGAACTAGCTGCCAAAAACTGGCTTTGAATCTCCACATATGATTTAAATCCCGCAGTAAACACTGAAGTACCTGCAAACTTCCTATGACTAGGCATTCACTACCTTTGTGACAGGGGACTTCATCCAATCTTGCTGTATGCTGGCATTTTCTCAGTCATTTTACTGAGAATTATTGGAAATCAGTGAGAGACTTTTGTTATTTTTAATGTAAAGTATCTTATCTGCAGTATTTGAGAGAACTGTGCCCCCAGGGATGGGTCTGCAGCCTGTTGTCACTGTCTGCTCTGAATTCAGACCTTCCTCTATCCTCTAATCCCCCTTGAGATCCAACCTCAGGGTCACTCTTCTATATTAAATGCAATTTTATGCAATTGTTAATGATGATTTATTACATGAGCTCTCAACTGCACAGCAGTCATAGTACTGTTACTTGCCCTTAAAGCTATTCCTGCCCATATTCTCTAAGGACAAATCTCCAAGATTCCTTTTAGGGCAGCTTTAAAGTCCCTTTGTTTTGCTCTTAATAGAGGCCTGGATCAAGCCAATAAAGTGCCAAGTAAATGATTCATTTTAGTAAGAACACAAGTTATTTCCAAAACTAAAGGCTGACTTATTTTCAGATTAAAAACTTACACCCTGCATGTTCAAAATAACTTTCCTTGCCTGTGATTGCTTTCCCTGAAATTAGTTAGCTTAGTAGTTACATTCAAGCTTGGCATTTTGTTCTGATTTGTGATCTGTGTTTGTAAACTGCAGAACCTCAGGATGGTATTCAGCCCTGGTTCATTAGCAAACCGAGATCAGTGACAGCAGCTCCTGGGCAAAATGTCCTTATATCCTGTGCTATTGCTGGAGATCCTTTCCCCACTGTTCACTGGTTTAAAGATGGGCAAGAAATAACTTCAGGAACAGCATGTGAAATCCTGCAAAACGAAGACATCTTCACACTTGTCTTGAGGAACGTGCAGTTTCGTCATGCAGGGCAATATGAAATTCAGCTCAGGTATGTTTGCCATGAAAAACCTTGTTCCCCTGGAACAATTAGTTACATTTACCCTCAAGCTGAAATTCCCACCTGAAGAAGACAAGATTTCCATTCTATTCATGTGAAACATTAGGGTACTAAAGGAAAAAAATCTTTCTGAGGGATGAAAAGGACTAATAAAACTCAAAGAGGAAAGAGAAAACATAAGAAGAGTCAGAAAAGAAAGGACAAAGCAGTATGATTTTCTTTTGGTATCCTGAAAAACAGAGCCTTGTGGCAGTAGTATGGGAAGCAATATGGCTTTCTAGCAAGGGAAACCATAATCAATATCTTGAGTTTGGATCTATTGTTTATCATTTTTGGTGTCTCTCTAGGTATTTGTAAGGATGCCTGCTTTCCATGGGAACAACCTGACCAGGAAGGGCTGTTGCACAAGATTTTGATCCATACCTTTAATGGGAAAAAATGTTTCCTGGCCACGTTTGAAATGTCTGAATTTTATATGCAAGTTGTATTCTTTTTCTTTCTCATATCTCTGAAATGAGGCACCCTGATGCTTTGAACATCTTGGCATTCCTACAAAACCTGGAAGAGGTGTTTTGAATTGAATATTATTTTATTCTGATAAAATAACTGTCCTTTAAATGAAGAATCACATTTGCTGGTTCGTTACACTGTAGAAAGTGGCACCTCCAATGGTGAAGATTGGGTGTAAACATATCATCTATGTCATAACAGAAAACATACTGTACAACTTTAAACTCATGTTCGTTCTATGCTATTTACTGTGCCTAGATGTATTGCCTTACTTGGCTAATATTTGTGGCTTTCTTTATTAAAATTATTTTGTCATCGTGGACACTCAAATCCATTACGCTGGAAGAAAGTTTTCTGCTCTGCTCCACACACTGTTTTAGTCCAGATTCATTAGTCTGAACTGTCTTTTGCCTGCTTGCAAATAAATTATTCATGTCTCCTTAACACAAGGAGGGAGGGAAATTCTTAGTAAATTCCACCCATTTAGCCTCTGAACAATGAGTTTAATTTTTTTATAGTTATAGTTTTATTTTCCAACCAGTGTGGCCCAAATGATGGACACGTCACTGTGTAGTTGCCCAGTTTGAAGGTATGTTTCCACAGACTACCACAGGCAGACACAGAGTAGCTTCAGGATATTTTAGTATTTAAAGTCAGACAAGGCACTCACTTTTCACCAGAAAAAGGTGCTTTAGAAAATTACAGCTCTTGAATATCAAGATCTCCTATAATGAAGTATTTCTACACTTAATTTCAAGTCTTATCACTAACTATGTAGATAGAGCTATGTGTGCTGTGACCTTCTTGCAGATAAGTTGTTCAGTAGATTGAGGCCCTTGATAGTCTGCAATAAATTGGGAACTGGCTCATTTCAGAACAACTGGCTTGTTCACAATGGTCTCAGGTCATCTAGGACGTTCCTAATGCTGATTTGTGCAGGTCATGTCTCCATAAATCCTTGCATCTCTGTCTCTTGGGGATCAGTGGTGTTTCTAACTCTCAGTACCTCTGGTGGGATTAGAAACACCAGTTCAATGTCATTGAGGTGAGTAACCTCTGCAGGAGAGAGCAGAAGCTGTGAGAAGTGCTACCTTCTACTGGGGCATTTCCACATTTCACTGTCTTATGATATGCTGGTGGTTTCACTTGAACTGAGAGTGAGATGTTTCAGCAAAACTTCGGGATGGAAGAAAGAGAGAGGACAGAAGAACAGAGGAGAGCCAGGAGGGCTTTGTGGCAGACTTTGCTGGGGCTGACCCAGGAAGCTGGCTGTGATGATCAGGTGTGGCTGGTGGTCACTCAGGCCAAATTCCACACTGGAGACATTTTTCAAAGTGGAACCTGATGATATCATGGCTCTAGAATGTATACTTAGAAAATAATTTCAGAAAATCAGCAGAGGAGAACAATTTTGGGGGAGGGGGAGAAAAATTAGTGTTGTGGCTAGAAAACAACAGAGCAGATTACATGTGAGTTTCAATTATTCCCTAATCCTTTTAACTGGAGAAATAGCTGGAGGTCCCACAAAGATCAGTGCATTCATGTTGGCTTTTTCTAATCCATGAGGAGCAAAGCTGTGCTGCAATTATAGCAAAGGGAATGCTGATACCTCACTTTATCCTGCTGTCATTTGTAAAATTCCAGTTACTGTTCAGGGAACAAAAAAGCCATATGCTTTTAGGCAATGCTTATGTGCTATGAGTAACAGAGAAGTATTGGCCTCGGGAATATCCAGGGAGCCAAAAGGCAGCTGTATCATTTCAAGTTTGCAAGAGACCTAAAATAATTTTCAGCACTAAATAGTCTTGTCTAAATAGCTGTTGAACTGGCTGCATTTGTCTTGAATACTTGATTGAGAATTGTTTATGTATTCAGAAACAGTCTTAACGTACCTGAGAGGAGGAGAGCTGCATTTAGTGGCTTCCTCTCAAAAACTCCTACAAAGTCCATTAAAAATGTGGAATAACTGAGAAAACACAAGTCAATTCACTGAAGAGTTTATAGAGGAGTTGGCAGTAGGCTATTTTTAAACATAATCATTTTCATTTCAAATAAAATGTGCATGTCCTTTTCATGTATTAATTTTAAAAGCATGTTGTGTAGCTGCTTTTAGGGAGTCACTCCTTCTCCAGCTGCCTGGGCATGGTTTTCCTGCCAGTGTTAATTATTTTCCAATTTTCTTCTTCTTATTCTTAAGTTCTAAGTTCTCTTCTAATACCTCCATCTATTCTCCTTTTGTGCTGGCTGCTCACAAATTGAACCTCTAGTCTTCAAAATGTGGGTTTAACAAAAGATGTGCTTGTCTCTTGCTAGTTCTTTTTGCTTTCCTCAGAGTGAGTTGACAAGGATGTGTAGCCTAGTATGATCTCACTGTGATCCATCAGTGGTTGCTCACTGACTTTCTGTCTTACCAGCCCATAGCATCATTTAGAATTCATCTTTGGTTTGCCTTTTACTGTTTAGCAGATTACTGTTTAGCAAACTGCTGTGTCTGACTTTTAAGAGGGTAGTCATTGTAGCCTCTCCTGGTCCTTGCTTTAAATTTACCTGATTCCTCAGCATTTGCATTCTTCACTTCAATTGTCCTAATAGTGTTCCATTGAGCCTGTTATGTCTCAGGCCTAGAGGAATGGTGTTGCATAAGTATAAAAGGAAGAACAGATTCACCCACTACTTCAGTTCATCCATTGAATTTTGAGCATTTTACAGCCTGCAGGATGCTTGAAATGGGAAATAATAATCCTTTTTTTACCCAAAAAACACAGACATCTATTTCCCCTCCTGTCCTTCGCATCCTTCCAGTGATGCAACACTGGCACCCAGTATGACTTCTCCTGGTCCTTGCACACAGTGTGTGCATCATACAGGAAGGTGTGAGCAAAGAAACTGCGAGAACTGGGCAGGGACTGGACAGCAAAACCTTTATAGCAGCACAGTCAGCATGAGAGACCTCACAAATCCTCCTCCTGTCCCTTGAACAAGTCATCTGCTTTGCTAACCTTTCTCTTCTCCCCCACTCCATCATCCATAGAAGTTTGGTTAGTGTTGATCAGTCCTTATTTAGATTTGGAAAAGCTGCTTAAAATCAGATGTAAACATTCATTTTATAAATCAGCGGTACCTCAAATACTCTGCAATTCAGGTTACACTAAACAGTAAATATATTTCTGTCTTTCTGTAAAATACAGTTTGCAAACCTTGTTTTCTGCTATCAACACATTGTCTATTTTTAGAAAAGAAACCCATGACCTCTTCTCATTCTGTTCTCCCCCTCAGTGCTGTAAAATGCAAATAAAATGATTGGTCTTTCAGGTATAAAAAGCTTTTGGCAAAACATTCAAGTGAGGTAAATGAGTGTATCCTCTTTGAAGCCAGTAGAGCTGCTCTGCTTTATGTCTGCTGAAGTTGTGATCCAGTAGATTAGTTGCTTTCTTTGGGGTTAAAGCTTCACAGGGTCTGGACTTTCTCTCCATTTAACTCAGAAAAGTTGCAAAACCTCCTCCTGAGGATTTGCAGTTACCTGCTCTGAAGCACCAGCTATAACTGGGGATCAACTTCATTGCCCCTTTGAGTTCATTCTTGAAAAGACAGAATTTACTCTGCAGAATTTGTTTCCCACTTGGTAGGCAATTTCAATGTGTCTCCCAGCTATAATTAAAAGTGCTTTTTCTCTTGGTCCTCCAAAGAGTGCTTCCTAGGGACATGCAGACAATAAGTCTAAGGTTCACTGAAAATATTTGGGTAGATTCTGCCAAGAAACTAGTATTTCAAGATATTTTGAACATAAAAGCCATTCCAGGGAAAACTGATCCCACAATAGGACAGAGAGCTATTTTTAAAACTGCCTCAGGCTTTGCAGCTGGGGTTTTATTTGTTTTTGGTGGGTTTTTTATTATTATTCCTTGACATTTTAAAGATAAGTCCTGTGCATGAGTATTCTACAGAACAGTCCTGCAAAAGTCAACGCTTCCAGACACTTCTTTCCAGCATAGCTCCTAAGGATAGGTTTTATCCATGTCTGTCATTATTGCAGAATAACAGAGGCACTCAGATCTGTCTGTGTCTGGGGTATTTTTGACAAAATGCCAACACGGAGAACCTCAAGTTGCCCAAGTAATATTGTTATTGCCAAGATTCAAAGCAGCAGAGACATGAAAGGCTTGAAGACGTGCTGCAAAGCTCTATCTTTTCTAACTGCCCCTGTGCATCTTTGCCTTGTCTAGGTTCCAAAATTGCATAAACGTAAAAATATTTTCCAGTTGTCCAGAATTATTCTTGATTGACTTTAGCATCTAAACCACCCAGTCCTTCTTCATTTTTCTTGGCTTCTTTCTCTTTTTCCATCTTGTGATCTCCAAGGTAGGTCAATGTTTTTAACTTACCTTTCTAGACTCTGCCGCTGAATTCAGAAGACAAAAGTATGTTGTCTCTGCTTCTAAAATCCTCACTTTGATTTCAGTGGCAGCAGGACTTGCCCTGAGAAGGCTACACTTTTGAACAGGGATGTGATGAATGAGACACAGATTCAAGGTTTGTATCCAGTAGTCTAGTCACTGGAATCACAGCCATTCACTTGAATCAGAAATCATAGTTAAGATCAAAAATCTACCTTGTGAATCATTTTTCCATCTAGGTACTTATGTGTATCCCACTGTTGCCATAATTTGTAAGTGCTTCCCAAGGTTTTAAAAATAGAAAGAACAAAATGCTCTCCTGCTTTCTTACCCTCTCCTTTATTTTCCAAGCCCTTTGCCTTCCTTATTTGCTTCTTTGCATATGTGAAGAATTTGCAGAGGGAAGGATGCATTGTAGGAATGGGTCCTGCAGAAATGGTGTTATTCTTCACAGTGGTCAGGACCACGTCCAGTATCCCCAGATTCCTCTCCTGGGACAGTGCTCTCTCTGTTACTTTAACCTCTCCCACTGGTGACACAATTCTTGTGGGCAAATATTTTTGCCATATGGTCATGACAGAAACTGAGCAGTGGTGCTTCACTATTTGATGTTCCTGTAAATTGTCTATACTTCAGCATGCATGGCTTCTCCTTTGTTAGCTCTGGGTTGGTTTGAAGTCCTGAACAGGAGGGATCTTATGGTAACCCAAGAGCCTGCAGCACTGGTGACTGAGCAGTTCCAGAGTGTGTCTGCTTTTCTTAAAAGCTTCTCAGAAGCAGGAAAAAAACTCAAGAGTTTCAATAGTGGCAAAAGGGGCCAATTTGAAATGCATTGTTTGAAGACAACAGGTTTTCAGCAACATTGGTGCCCTGCCATCGTTTTGATGCCAATTGGTATGTTGGGAGGAGATGACGTGCTATTCTTTTTATTTATCTTTCCATTTGTCTTGCCTTCTTTTTATTTCTCTTGCTTCCAAATGGAGGCCACACATAAGAGGAAGTAAGAATGGCAGGCCTCCAGTGCAGGGCTCAGTTAAATACTCTCTGCATTGACTCGGATCCTGCCATTTGGACAATTTATGTTTGGTACTCAGATGTTATCTAGTTTTTTGTATTGAAGGAAACAAGGGTTGTGGCTTTCAGTGCTGTCCTCATGTGTTGCCTTCAATAACAGTTTCTCTTGTGCATTGTCTGCCTTACTGCATATAAAGGCGTTGAAAATATTCCCATGGTTTCTTGTTATTGATGGTTTTGAAGTCAGGTAAAATATGTTCCTACCAGCAGGGCCTTTCTTTTCCAATCCAGTGACTTTGGTCAAACCCACCAATTTAGTCGTGGTGTTGAAGGCTCGATTTTCATATTCGGCTGATCCACTGTTTCTTTTTGTAAAGCAATAGAAAGCAAGGGAAGTCTGTCTGAAAAGGTGAGGGCACCAATTGCTATTACAAAGACAAAACTTTGTGCTGCATCTGTGATTCTGTGATCTGTGTTCATGATCTTGCCCACAGTGTGTCTTCACTGCCACTTACAATTGGGTGAACTTACAGTTTTTTCACCCAAGCAGCAACATATCTAGGAATGTATTTCCATGCAGTTTAAAAAAACAGGCCAGACAACATATCTATGACAAGCTAACAGGAAGGCAGTCCTGAGTCCATGTCTCAGACTTCGGGGCTAAGTGGACTTGAAGATGCTCTTATCTAGCAAGTCTTTTTAAAGGAAAACACAGCTGGGAAAACCTGCCTCTCTTCCCTTCCTCCCCCTCCCCCCACACATGTGTTTTGCTCATGTCCAGGAAATGTTTTCGTAGCAGAAATTATTTTTGTTCAAAAAAAGAAAAATCAGCCAGGACTTTATAGCCCATTCACAAGCTTGTACTTTAACGGGGAAGGACAGAAGTGTTTTCACTAATAAAAGATATCTCTAGTCCTCAATCAATTCAAGTCTGGGTTTTTAATAGAAGTTACACAACTGCTGCCCTGGGGGAGTTAAATTTTGCTTTTGGCATCTCCTGTGTTAAGTGGAGAAGAGCTGTTTGGGGCTGGAAGAATGATATATATCTGTGGGGGGGAGGGAGCTGCAGGGGAGGGGGGAGCACTTTAAATGAATTCTTTAATGGGAGCCCTTTCCAGAAGGCATCCATGGTATTCCTCTGCAAAAGGAAGAATAAGTACTCAGCACCATATATGGTGACACTTTTATGTTTTTTAATATAAACATGTACAGGCTGGAGCAATCCATGTAGATGGGTTTTGCTGATTGGTTGGGCCAGGGGGGAGGGAAGGAAATGAGACCCTGAGTTTAATATCTTAACATTAGAAAACTTAAGAGCTTGGGTTTGAATAAATAAACAGTAGGCATGGTTGGAAAGATTTTCAGCTTTGCAAAATAGCCCCTTCCTCTGTCTTGATTTTCCAGCTTTTGTATTTATTTTCCTTTAGCTTGTTTGTTTGCAGCTGTTTCATTCTGTAAATTGCTTTGATTTTTGTTCAGGGAGTATGTTGTTCCCAGTGCAGATAGTGCCAATTCAGTAAAAGCTGTTTGAGATAGCTTGGCTCCAAATATGAGGGGACCAAATCCACTCAGTGCACACCACAATGCTGGCTGTAGGAAAGGAGGAGGCCACACTGGGTTTGAGCTGTTTTAGTGCCATACACAGACACTTAGCTCAGGCAAGTTACAGAGGGAGAAACCCCTGCTTTTCTGATTTCACTTAAATATTTCAGGAACCAAGTTGGAGAATGCAGCTGCCAGGTGTCTCTGATGCTGCGGGAGAGTTCAGCTTCCACAGCAGAAATGCTCAGAGAGTGAGTATTTTTCCCAGGGACTTGCATGGGTGGGTTCTATTTTTTGCTCCGTTAATTCCCTGCCCTTACAGACCCAGGCTGGCTGCTGTTCAACCTAATCCCCAAATGTGACCCAACAAATTGTTTTCATCATACAAGCTAAGCACATTGTACCAAGCCAGAGTAGAGAAGATCTTTTTTGTTTGTGCCCTTATATGGCTCCTGAAGTCATCATTGATGCAATAAACTAATGGAGTATGCTCGTCTAATCAACCTCCCCTTCTATAAACACATTTTGTGCCTGCTCTGAGATTGTTCCCTGACATTTTTAAACCAGCCCCTTTCCTGGCTCTCTCTTTCTTTTCTTTTTCGGATCATAGTGGGAGGGAAACAGCCAGCTCTGGAGAGCAAAGAGATGGTGGAGAACATGGTAAACTAACATTTGGTAGAACAAGTGGCTTCAAAAAGAACAGCAGTGGAACCAGAGTAGCTGAGGAAGAGCAGGAAGACGTCCGGGGCGTGCTGAAGAGGCGAGTGGAAACCCGGGAACACACAGAGGAGAGCCTGAGGCAGCAGGAAGCCGAGCAACTTGATTTCCGTGACATTTTAGGCAAGAAAGTCAGCACCAAAAGTTTTTCTGAGGAGGAACTGAAAGAAATCCCAGCCGAGCAGATGGACTTCCGAGCAAACCTGCAGCGGCAGGTCAAACCCAAGACCTTGTCAGAGGAGGAGAGGAAAGTCCATGGTCCTCAGCAGGTGGACTTCCGCTCTGTGCTGGCCAAGAAGGGCACCCCAAAAACCCCACTGCCAGAGAAGGCACCACCTCCCAAACCTGCTGTTACAGACTTCAGGTCTGTGCTGGGCTCCAAGAAAAAGCCACCTGCGGAGAATGGCAGCGCTGGCACCCCAGCACCAAACACCCGCGCCAATTCTGAAGCCCAGAATGCCACCCCCAATTCTCAAGCCCCCGTTGCCAAACCAGCAGTGAAAAAAGAGGAGAAGAATGACAGAAACTGTGAACATGGGTGTGCAGTGGTGGATGGCGGAATAATTGGGAAAAAAGCTGAAAACAAAGCACCTGCAAGCAAGCCACCAGCAAGCAAAGGAACAGCACCCTCCTTTACAGAGAAGCTTCAGGATGCTCAAGTAGTAGACGGTGAAAAATTGGTCTTACAATGTCGGATTTCCTCTGATCCCCCTGCAGCTGTCACCTGGACTCTAGACAGCAAAGCCATCAAGTCATCGAAGTCCATTGTCATCTCCCAAGAAGGTAAATTAATTGCATTCCAAGCCAGCTGGATGCCACACTGTTATATCTGGCTCTTGATTACTAATATTTAGTTCATTAAAGGTAATGCAGTACTTTATTTAAGTCCTGTGCCAGTAACTGTTTCCAGATGCAGCTTTCTTGTTATTTCAGTGGAGTACACAAGGAACAGCCCTGTTTGACATTTCTTGTAGATTCCCCTTTAACAGCCTGCAGATGTAATTTTCATAAAGTTGAACTTCTTGCATTTTTAAATGCTGTTTACATTGCTGACGCTGTTTAAGGAGCTGGTACATGATGCTTATTTAAACTGAACTTTAAGGATTTGGAACATTGAAAACACAATAATATTATTGCTGGTTTACAAATTCTAATTTAATTCTTCTGTATGTTTAATATTTCAGGGTTTTTATTGCAATGAGAAAGAGAGAAGTAAAGAGGGCTTGTGTCATAGAAAGAAATTACTACAACTTCAAGTTACATAGTTAAGATCAGAGTTGAGAATTGATTCCCAGTGTATTTAATGCCCAACCACAGATGCTTCTGTTGCTGTTACAAGCACTGAAATATTTGAACCCTACTGGCCTGATGACTTTTAACTAACTTCAAAACAGTACAGAGTTTGGTAAAAGTCCTCAGAGAGAAGACTTACTGTTTTCAAAGTGAGTGATTCCTTTATATTCCACATTTTGGATAATCAAATCCTACTAGACTAGGTTTTTTTATAGAAGTTAATATTGTATCTAGACAAAATACATTTTTCTTGGGACAAAAATAGGGGGGACAACTGATAGCACAAAATAAACACTTCATATTTGTTTCATAAAACACTGAGACAGTTATGTGAAGAATGACACTGTCTGGCATACTGCAGTAAAAAATTCATGTTGACACTGAAAATTACAGCTTGACACAGGGGTCTGCACTCTTAGTTTGAATCTTTCTTCTTTCAATCCAGACTATTTTTAGTGTTACCAAATGAGGACCAAATTAATATGCACAATGGTTCTGCACAACCAGCGAGTCCTTGTGCAGTGTCCCAGGCAGTGAGACATAAGCATTGTTCTAAAGAGGATGCAGTCAGAAGCAACATTGCCTTCAGACGGAGGGGGGGTACCCAGGTAGTGCATTTAGGGGAGCCCAAAGTAATTAGATGGGGAAAGGGAAATGGTGGCAGGTGCTGGCTCGTGTCTGTAGTAACATGTTCTTTTTTTTTTTTTATGAGTACATAACGATTTTCACCAGAAGGGACTGTATAGAATAAGTGTCATGTACATGAGAAGAAGTTGACTGGTGGAAATGCCATCCTTGTAAAAAGGACTGACAGGAGCAGTCAATTTAACCAGACTTACCCTGGAAGCAATATTTCAAGGGTGTGCCTGAAGTTATTTAGAGTGAAAAAGAAATTATGCATCCCTGAGTTCCATGTCTCCTGTCAAGGTACATCAGACAGACAGGATCTCTGTACCAAAGCTTCTGAGCCATGGTGTACCCTCCTAAAATCCCAAAGCATTAGTGTTATGGTGCTGCAGAAAGCTGCTTTCTTGACTGAAATAATCTGAGTAATTGACTGTTATAATCCCCCAGCTCATATTCACTCAATAAAATGGTACTGTGGAGCAGAAAATGCAGTGTAGCTGTGTTTGCAGTGAAGGAACAGGAATGCCCTGCCACCTGCCTATGCAAGGCATGTGACTCATCCCATCCAGTTTGTCTGGCCGAGGTGACTCTTGGTCACGACACTCCAGGGTGTCACACCTTAGCAGTGTTTCCCACTGAGGTGAGGAACAAGGGTCACCACTGCACAAGGAACCCTGTTCCAGGACAGCTTCTTGCAGGGAATGAAGAAATTGTCCTTCTGTTCTGCACATACCTGCACTGTTACTCTTGTATCATGCTTGGGCAGTCAGTGTTATCAGTGCCTCAGAGTCAGGCTTTCTTTTGCACGTATTTGCAGAGGAGCTTAGAAATATTTTCCACAGGGCAGTAAGTTTTCTCCTTTAATGGACAGAAATGGAATGAGGATTAGAACTATTTTCTTAAAACCTTATTACTTACCCTCTGGTACACTGAGGGGGTGCATTGCATGATGGTCAGTTTAGGTTTTTTTCGTGACAGTACCTGCTAACTTTGGCACTTGGAGAAGAATGTGTTGCTCTCCCACTGTAAGATCCCTTCATGCCAACTGTTAAGTAATTAACTAGGTATGCAGGATCCTTACTTTGAGTAAGTTTCAGATTTCACAGAGATGCAGTTTTCTCCTTTTCCCTAATTAGGAACACATACATAGTTGAGTGAACCAGGGGAGGAGAAGGAATAATTGGAGTTACAGTCTAGAATTGAGAAATAATAACTCCAGGATGAATATCAGGAAATACTGTTCAACAAGGAAACTGTGTGAATTAGTCTCATATATAGTGTTTGGAGCAATGTCAAGCATAGGGAGCAACAATAAAACTGGATGCAGTACTCGGCAGTCCAAAGGCAAAATCTCAGTTTCCAATTTTGCCCCAACCACTGAAAATGCAGCTTTGTCACACCTGCAGGTGCCACATCCTTCAGCAGCAGTGCCTTTGGCCAACCTTGGGGCAGCATTTAATGGGCCCTGGGGGTAATGCCCTAGAATCATCCTCAGCTGAAAGAAGATTGAGTCTGTGGGGAAGTAGAGGAATTCAGAGCAAACAGACCTAGCTCACCTTAGCGGGTTTAGACCTTTCAAAGCCATTTTTTATTTCCTTGGTGTGATCTTACTCCTCTTGTGTTCAGCAACAAAATCCACTACAGAACAGGATAGGCTTGGACTGTTCTTAGCCATTTCACAAACTGGTTTTGTGCAGCTGTGATGTTTGGTGGTGACCACAGAGGGGTTTTTTTTTTCAGATTTTCCAGAGGTATCTCACAAAATAAGAATTTATTTGTTGTTAATGAGTTGGATACTGGAAAATTGTCTATCTAGAGTCAGGCACATCTATCTGCTTCTTATCATACCTCTACCCCATCCTGTTACGGGCCACTGGCCCACACAAATTGGTCAGTGTAAGTAAGGCATGAACCCACAGGTGGCCGTGTATTTGTCCTTTGGAAATTGAATTATTCCTCTCTGTCATTGCCAAAAAGAGGGCAAAAATAAAAGCAAAAAGAGACAGCATTTTGCACATCTGGTGCCAAATATATCGTGAAGATAAATACATAAAATCTGGTTTCAGGAGCATACCCATGTGATTAAACAAGTGCTGTATTTGGCCAGGAAGGTCGAACTTGGAAATGTTCTTTGGCCTAACAAGTTCACAGGATGGGCAAACTAGGTAAAACTCTGTCTCTTTATGCAGTCACTCACTGAAAATAACATCCTTTGGCAGATTTGTCCAAGCTGGTAGTAAGGCCCTTTATCTGTTGGAAGGGGTCTCGTCTGTGTTTGCAGTGCCTGACCCTGCATTGCCTGTCCAAGGTGGTTCAGCCATGAGAGTGCAGGAGAAGGGAGGGTGCCAGCCCTACCTCTGTTCCATTGGAGAAGCCCAAAGACAAACACCGAGGTCAGAATAGTCTCTGATTGGTAAGGCCTTTGGCATATGGAAAACTAAACCCTGCTCCAGAAAAGACCTTCATCTTCAGCCATATGTATGTAGTATTTGTGCCATATTCTGGTGGCTAATCCAGAGTTTACAGTGTATTCTGTGATTCCAGAGTGAAGTTTACATTAGCAATTAGAAGTCAGAATCTGGACAGCATTACACTCAGTGTCACCTTCACAACCCATCTTATCCCATTCCTTCCATTTTACATTTCAACTCTTAATACGGCTTTGTTTCCCTTTGAAATTGTAAACATTGGTACCTGGTTTCCCATTTCTTTTAACAATTTCCCAAATAGTGTTCTGTCAGTTGACTTGCATGAGTGATTTTTTGCTTAATGTATTGTTTTTATGACAAAGTGAACTGTTACACCATTTTCTTTTATGAACATGTCTTACTTGGTATGATTTTGTTACTAATTTGATTTTATCATTCTTTTAAACTCGTCAGAGTGCAGTTATCTACATTCCTGGGACAGATATTAATGTGTTTTTTATCAGTGAAATATCAAAATAAATGTTACAGCTAGTAACAAACAAACAAAAGAGGGTCCTCGTAAATCAGAGCATTTATGTGGACGGGTTGGATAGTGCATGGTTAAGAGGCAATTGACTTTAATATGAGAGAGTTCTTTGTTTGAAGTTATGGGGGAATTTTTGTTTGGAAAAATGCTTTTAACAAGTCTCTAGCAGACATTACAGTGGAGTTAGACATATAAGGACTGAGCAGAAGAAGTTTCCTCACACAGTGAACTCTTTAGAGCAGGACCCATTTTGTTTTATGTTTGTGCAGCCCTGGCACAGCAGTGCCCTGTGATAGTGTCCTGCTGTTGACTCACTCTTGGATGGAAAGTGCACCTAGAAAATTCTCGTATGGTTACAGAAATTGTTCTATAAGATGACAGTGAAGGGCTTTGCAGGCCCTCATTGGGACTAGACTGGAAAATTGGGATGCACTGTGAAAACAAGTTAAAACTGGCAAACTTGCCACTTTTAAGTCAGCATGTTTTGCTTTTTTTTAGATAGATAAAGTACCATGTGACTAAATAGATGGAAGAGGAGCTGCCTGATGTAAACTGAGGTAGCAGTGATCGTGTAGCTTAGAAAATGCCCTGAGTTTCTCTTGCTTTGTGTAAAAAGGCATTTTTTTCTTCTTAACTATCTTGGCAGCGTAAAGATTTGGTAATCTTATTAGCAATAATGCCTTAACAACTTTCTTGTGACTTAACTCCTAAATCTTCCTATCAATTGTGCAAGTCTGTGTCTGCCAGTCTAACTAGGATCTGCCAGGACTTTTAATTAACTTTTAGCAAGAGTTTGGTGTGTAATTAACACAGCTCTCTAGGTAGTGCTGAAAGTAGATGGATTTTGCACCATAAAAAAGGCTTCTTCACAAAGTTTAAGGCCAGGGAGATGAGCTGAGCATCAATTCTGATACAACTCCATGTTTGTCTCATGCCACATTTCCCCCTGTACTGCCATTTTTGTCTCAATCTAGCTTCTTCCAGAAATGCATGTAGTGTAGTTTTAAATACAGCAAAAGAGATATTTGCTATAACCACTGGTAGTTTATTGCAATGTCTAACTGTTCTTCTAAGAGTTTTGGGTTTAAATCAAGAAACAAAGCAATTGCCTTTTTTGTTTCTTGAAACTTCCCAAGTCAAGCTCTTACTAACTTTCTCCCCGTGATGCAGTTCATCGAGTCCTTTGAGGCTCGGGCTGCTTTGTTGTGTTTTTATTTTCTGATACCTCCTCTCTAGCTGGTGTTTGTTGGTTTATTGTCCTGTTTAGAAAAGAGGCAGCAGAACGGTGTGTCGGTATCAGCATCAGTGAGATGCAGATCACCTTCCCACTGCTTTGTTTCCTCAAGGTCATTGGTCCTCTTTCTACCACACAACATTGGAGTTCATGTTTGGTACTTCTCCATTAAACCTTAAGACCCAAATATTCAGCATCCTTGCTGCTATGGATGTTTGTCTTTTCACTGTCTTATGCCCCATTGTCTTTGATGAATAGGACTCAGCTAAACAAGTAAATGAGATTGTTTATAAGGACTGCCCTGTTTTGTCTCTCTGTTTGTGACTTTTCCCTTTCCAACATTCTTTCTAGCATCTGTAAATTTATCAGTGTTAATTTATGAACACTTCTACAACATAGAGTAAAATACTTAATAACTTTGGCCTAGTCTGATCACAGAGGAAATCCACTAGAAGTAGACTGAGTGATGATTTCCTATTTCAGCTTCTTGAGGAGGTCTTTATTTTGGCAGCTCTAACTCTTCCTAAATCAATGTCATTAATATAGTAATATTTCATTAATAGCAGACAGTATAATATGAGATAGCACAAATATTTTAATAAAGATTTGGAAAATTACCTTTACACAGATACATTTGCCAGTTAAATGCCTAATCTCGTGAATCATGAAAGTAGGTTTCTTACATTGTTTTCATTAAAACATCACTTAGTTGTAATTACATTTGTCATTTTTTTTCTTCTCTGAAACTCACAAGTTTTTTCTCTGTTTTTTCTTTTGTCATTATAACTGTAGTCAAAATTTTCCAGGTCCACCCACTTCCCATTTTTAAACTTGGTACATATATGCACTTTCCCAGACTAAGATTTATTAGGAAATTAACACTCCAAGACAGTGAGTTTCTTTAAAAATTATTGTGGCTCCTAAGCACAATTTCTCATAGACCACTGCTTATTAATATTCCCTAAATACTCCATAGTGCCTTTTTATCCCATGGGATGCAAAATAGAAAGGCATAAATTTCAGTCTGCATCACAGATAGGAGTCAGGAGGTTGGCCAGCCAGATGCCAGTGTGGGGAACGAGACTAAGGAGCTGTTTTTTGTTGGTTTGTGTATTTGTTTTATATCCGAAGTTGACTTTCTGCAGAGTTTGATGGAAAGAATGCAGAAGCCTAGAGATATTTTAAACTGTCTTGCACTATTTTTGAGTTAAGTCCGAGAATCCTTTAATAGCTCAAAATTCAAGGGAAAGGCTCTGTGTATCTAAACCAGAGCCTCCAGTACACTCTCAGTTTCTGTGGCTGTTAAGGTCTTTTCTAGAGCTACACCAGTCCCAATGCCTAAGTGGAAGATTCCAGCATTCAGGTTTACTCCAATCCTGCACTTTGTGACTGTGTTTAAAGATTGTCTGTGGCCTGGTGCCTAAAAATGCAGAGGGCTGGGGGGACAAAATGGATAGCAAAGACTTTTAGTTGACTGGGATTTGAGAAGTGCCAGAATTTCAGAATACCCAACTGGAATAACCAGTCTGGGCTTTCTAGCAGTGATGAGAAAATAAGCTTGTTTCAGGTCATGAAGGGGTTTGGAGAGGAAATACCAAATACTTCACTGAAAGACATTTGGCCTTCTATCCCCGGGAATTGACTGTAGCTCTAGATCACAGAACATGGGCCTGTTGGGGAGTTTCCTGTCCCTATGAAATTTCATCAAGTTTTGCCTGGTTTTTTGCATTGTTGGGGTTTTTTTCTGGTTTTCTAAGAAAATGAGGCTTCTACAGCCATGCTGTCTTTTAGCCTTCCCTTATACTCCCAATCCAACCTGGCCAATACTTCTTGGTCAATTGGCCAATTTCATACCAAGTCCTAATAGCCTACATTTTTATGAAACTAGTGGCTAAATAAATGAGAATGATCCAAATTATCTCATTTTGGCTGCAGCCCTCCACTGAGGACTACCACCACTGTATTTGGTGGTGGGAAGAAGCCCAGCAATCCCCATGCACTTTGTAATTCCTGGGGAGAATGAAGAAGTGGAGAGAAATAGGATACAGATAATTGCTCCAGGGAAGTGGAAGTTAGGAGGAAAAGGATGTGGCCCTTGAAAAAAACAGATTTTCTTCCTCTTCCTTTCCACAAAATAACTCCATTAAAATTCAGCAGATATAAATATTACTTTCCAAGGACTAAGACTGACATTATTTCATGAAGACTCTGCTCCCAGTGTAATAAGCTTTGGTCAGATCTCTGCCACACAGGCTGTCCAAGAATAGATTCTAAAAGCAAAACTCACAGAGCACTGAGTTCATATGGCAAGTTGAGGATCATCATGAGAAAACCCTAGGATTTGCATCTAGATTTTAGTGTAACTGTGGGAAATGCCTTCTTGTTAGTGTGGGATGTTTCTGTTTGTATATGCTGCTTAAAAAGTGGTTCTCCTGAGGTGTTGTCATACTGCTGTATGGGCAGCACTGGAGCATGAGTGGGAAGGAACAACCTTCTGTCACATTAGTCTTCAGTGAGCTGAGGAAGAGCTTCTGAGCAGGTACCAAACTCCAGCAGAAACTGAAGTAAAATCTGCTTTGTTCCAGGCCTTTAATGATTCAGCTGTTCTTACAGGCCAGACTCCTCCTCTTCAGGATCTCCTTCATATGTATGTGTCTTCGTTCCATAGTTCATGTTCTTTTGCAACAGCATTTTTAGATTTTGATGTGCTGTCTTTTCTAATCATGCTACATATATTTATACAGATTCTTAGACTGGAAGTTATTTTGGCTTGCTCGCCAATTGTCTCTTTAAGCAGCAGAGACATGTGAATTTATATTTGCTAGATGCCTGCAAAAATACTTTTCTAGTGTCTCTCCTCCATTTGGAATGGAACTGCAGCTCGTGACATTTTTGGCTTTAGCCTGACTCATGGAGAAGCGTTGCCTCAGGGAAGGCACGTGGATTTTCTTTTCACCCTGTGGTTGGCTGAGCACAGCACATGTGAGTGAGGGGTCAGTGCTCCTCTTCTGAGACAGTTTTTGCATCATTTCTCAGGGGGAAAATAATAATTATTTAGAGCTTCTTAATTTTGTGGAGGATGATAAGGAGGGAAAAAATAATTTTCTTTCAACCCTTGTGTTGTCTGGCAAACCAGATTTGTTGGGAGACATTTGAATCTTTTTATAAGATTTGTCTGAAATAATGACATCCAGGTTTACAAAGAGAGAAAATCTGAATGCCAAAGCATAATTGCCATGAGTTCACATAGAAAGGTGGCAAATAGAGATGGTGGGAAATTTCCTTAGATCTCAGGAACCAGGGTAGATATCTGAAAAAAACCCATCTATTCAGTCTTGCCATTAACTAGGAGAGCCTGTGAGAAAGGTAAACAGAGGAAGGGAGGAAGGTTTTACTGCAGCTGAGGTAAGTGGAGGAGGTGGGAGGCATTCGGACAAGGGAACAGCAATGGGTAGAAGGGCACAATGTCTCAGGCTGTGTTTAGGGGACAGGCCCAGCTTTCCAATGAGGAAGGAGAAGGCAAGCCCACACTTCACCCTCACTTAATGAGAGATAGTTAGAAGGGGAAAGTATGGAGGATTTTATCTGGGGTCCATCCTGGAGAGGAAAGTACTTCATTGTTCCAGGCAATGTAAGTGAACCTAAGGGATTAGGTTTCCCTTCTTCATCCCCCGTCTACTGGGAACAACTTCTGTTTTGGTTCACAGAGTTCAATTTTTAAGAGGAAACATATTTCCCTTGGGTCATACCAAGCTTCCCTTGGTAACTACCGAGCTTATGTTGCATCCTGTTTCTGCAAAGCCAATTAAGTCAAATTTGGCTTTTTTCTTTGAAAAGGAATAGATTTGTTGCAGTGACAAATTTGATTGCCACTGATATACTGGACTTTGGAATGGATGCTTTACAATACCAGACATTTATTCATTAAATAATTGAAGCAAAAAGAAAATGTCAGTGCCATTTTTAAACTCAGGCCCTAAGCTGAAGTTCTGCTCTCACATGTGGATGTTCATGGAAGTGCTAGAGACAAGGCTGAACCAGAATATACAGATGGCCATTTGACAGTAACCCTCTTATTTACAGTCCTACACTACTAGCAGTCTTGGGAAAAAAGTCATCTATAAGACAAAGCAGAGTAGCAGAGGTGCTGCTTTGGGTCTTCTCTTCTCTTATCCATTAACCAGTTCGGGGGTGCAGGGACAACTTTGAGTATCCTAGGGAACAGTAAAGTAATAAGATTCAATCTATCTATCAAGGCATTTTTGTTTATTTAGCATTAATAAGGTTCTGATTCTGATGCTGAATTTTTAAGGACAAAACGTGCTTTTCTAGCACTAGTGAAGATGACCTGTAGTGATGGATTGGCTCACTTGATGCATTCTCTTCCTTAATAGCACTGAGGTTTTTGTGAACTGCAGTGTAACATTTGACCTCTCCCTGCTTTTCACTAGGGCCACTCTGCTCACTCACCATTGAGAAGGCCATGCCAGAGGATGGGGGCGAATACAAGTGCATAGCTGAGAACACAGCAGGAAAAGCTGAATGTGCTTGCAAAGTGGTGGTAGAAGGTAAGTACTGTGTTGGGTACAGGAAAACCCCTCCCGAGAACTCCATCCTTCCCTCCCTTATTTCCCAATAACAGCCTTTAGGAACCACTTATACGCACACACCCACAAAAATAGCTCTGCCTTCTTCACTTCTACAACTTTTGGTCAATAGATAATTCAGTGTCTACCATAAAGGGGCTTGAAGAGAGAGAGAGTACAAAACCAAGGGCTCTGGCTGTTCTGGGGAATAATCCATGTTCTTCTGCTAACAACTGTATTGCTTCAAGGTTTTTAGAGCAGTCAGTTGAACCTGTAAGATTTGTTTCTGAGCTGAGTGCATCCTCTGAGAGCATGTAAGAAATCAGTGTGTGAGACCGGGTGTCAGTCTGCCTCAGGACTGTATAGAGCACATTTCTCAGCCTAGAACTTTACAATTCTTTGTATTCACAGATGTTTGGTCATTTGATTTTCTAGTGGAAGTGAGGAAAAATAAACAAATTAGCAGCTCAACCACCACTGTATGCCACAGTCTTAGCACATGGATAATTTATTGACTGAGGTACTCATTTCCAGCCTTGGTCATGCTCTTGCCAAAAAGTCTTGACCCTGGGCAAGTGTTCTGTCGTAAGGTTGAGCGAGACACGGACTTATAAAACTGCCATGGAGTTTAAATTATTTAAGAGGCTTTAAGTAACCATATGTGCTTCTTACCAGCTCACCTGCTGGTGAGCTCATCCTTGAATACTTTTGAGACTTTCCATTGTGACTAAAAAGAACACAAAACTAAACAGCAAGCCTAATAACATAGAACTTGGGTCCTGAACCCTCACAACTGTGTTGCAGATGTGGTATTTGGGGCAGGAGGTCTAGAAGAGAAAACTATTATTTGTTTTCCAAATGTTGCATGACACAAGATAAGAATATGATCCCATAACTCCTCACCAAAGATCAGTCTTCATGTGGCTGCAAAAGGAATTAATTATACTTAAAATTACAATTAATTATAGTGGTTGCTGTAGTGGCAACTACTGTGATACTACAGCCATGTCATAATCTGTATTTGATATTTGATAGGCTATTGTTTATTGATTATATTTCTGTAATTTAAAGTAACAAATTTTTCGAGGACCAGAAGTTCAAAGAAGACTCTCAAGAGGCTTTAAGCAAAATCTCATACTCTGTGACACCTTACCTACCTCAGATGCAGAGTGTTACAGAATCAGACCATCCAACGCTTAGCATACAGGAGTTCTCTAGAGCTGCCCTAGAATCTTTTAAATGTCTCAGTCACCTATGTAATTTTCCTTTGTCTTCTGATCTCCTTCAAGTACTTTCTTTTCTTCCTGAAGCCTTCCTCCTGTAGCATATTTCCCACTTCCAATCTCCTGCTGGACAATGCAGGCTCCAGGAGGCTGCAGGTGGACTTCGGCTTGCATGGGGGCTGTGAGCTCATGGCGTAGTCACTGCCTGATGATGGGGATGGCATTACATCAGCTGTCTGGCTTACTGTGGTGGTGGCACCCATGGCATTAGGAGCTCACTGCTCACAGAGTGTTGGGCACCAGAGTGACCACATTCCTTGCCTCCATACTGGCTGCCTCATCTGTCTTTTTCACTCTCTACGGGCATGCTACTGAGAAGAGTTTTTTGAGGAATGGCACCATAGTAAACTCCAGCTATTTAGGAAAGGCGCCATTTGATATCCTGTGTTTATGACTGGCAGAAGGGATGGCTGTTAATTTTAAATTAGAGTTGTGGTCTAAAAAAACCAACTAGAATCTTCAGTCTGCTGTCAGGATCCCTGATGCTGATTTTTAGACTCAACAAGTAACCATAATTATCATTATATTCCTTTTGGCTCCATGGACTCAAATAAGTTTGGAGTAATGTGTGACTTCAGTTGTCAAATCCATAGAACCTGATCTCACACAGCCTCCTGCTTTGAATTGTTTGCTAGGAGATTCTGTCTTCCCCTGTTAAATTTTTAGGAAACTTAGATGCATTTTCATGCTCTGGCACCTAGAAGTAGGTGGCTGAAATAGCTGGTTCCCTAACATTTATGTCATCTTTTCTCTGGTAACCAAATTTCAAACTGCTCTCTCACTCACAAATCCTCTGAAAGTGGAATATTTGAAAGCTTTAAATTGATACAGCTATTGCTGAGATCATAATTGAGATTCGGGATCTTTCTTCCAAAGATAAATGTCAGGATCAAGCAATCTTAAAGTGAAGCTTTTTAGGATTTGCATTATAAAATCATAGAATCCTAGAATGGTTTGTGTTGGAAGGGACCTTAAAGATCATTTCATTCCAACCTCTCTACCATGGGCAGGGACACCTTTCACTAGATCAGGTTGCTTGAAGCCTCATCCAACCTGGCCTTGAACACCTCCAGGGATAGGAAGTCCACAACCTTTTTAGGGATCCTGTTCCAGGGCCTCACCACCCTCACAGTGAAGAATTTCTTCCAATACCTAACCTAAATCTTCCGTCCTTCAGCTCAAAGCCATTCCCCTTTGTCCTATAACTACAGACCCATGTGAAAAGTCTCTCTGCAGCTCTACTGTAGCCCCTTTAGGTACTGGAAGGGGCTTTCAGGTTCCCCAGAGCCTTCTCTTCTCCAGGATGAACAACTCTCTCAGCCTGTCTTCACAGGAGAGGTGCTCCAGCCCTCTGATCCTGCCCAACCTGGAATAACCTTGCTGAAAACAGGTGCACCTTCTGTTAATGAGTGTCTGTGTCATATGGGAGACACAAGGAAGGAGCTTTACTATCTCTTAGCTGTCAGTGTAGCCTGCAGTGATGAGCAGTGTCTGAATATGAGCTGTATAATTATGAAAATAATAAAATCCATGTAACTTCAGTCCTGTGGTGTCGCTTCTGCCTTTTTTATTTAGGAATGAACCAACGTGTGAAAATGTCTTCTTGGAAAGATTTAAACACATGGAGGAAATGCTGCTTTTCAAAATGGGTTAATCTGTATAGATCACACAGACAATGGAATAGAAGAATTGAATGGCAAGAGACCTTTAGGATGAAATGATGTTTCCCTTTTCCATGCACTGCCTAATGCAGTTTTATGCACATTGTATTTTGTTCTATTCAGCTAAAATAGACCATCAGCTTGGATGGCACCTCTTGTCTTGCTGCTTCCTCAGGTTCTCAGTGCAGCTGCTTTCATAGAGGGCTTCTCACTCTATGCTCCCTCTTCCCTTCAGAATGTGACATTCTCCTGCAAATCTGTGCAGAAAATCTTTCTTAAAAACCTAAATGACAGCAATTTCCTCTAACTTTGCAGCAAGATCCAAAACAAACATTTTATTAGACAGCTTTTTCATTATTAATTTTTAAATAGGTTTTGTATTTTATTATTTGTTTTGATTGCAGATGCCTCAAAGACCTCGAAGCCTACTGAGAAGAAGACCAAGAAGCCTAAGACCACACTTCCCCCAGTGCTGCCAGCAGAGAGTAAGTGACCTTGATTTGGATTGATTTCTGTTCAGTGGAAACAGAAGAGTTTGGCATTCTGTGGTCATTCCCTTCTGTTTGCAGACATAGTATCAGAAGCTTGTGTTGTTTCTTTAGCCCTTGCACATAAGTCATGTGAAATGAGCTTTTGCCATGTGGGGATTAGAAGTAAGAGCCAAAACTGTGAGTTCAGACCAAGCCCACTCTGCTCTCAGTTTTTCATAATGGTTCAATAAACTTGTGACACTAATTTATTTTTGGCTGCCTCTCAAAGAGCACAGAAATACCCAAGTAGTTTGCCTGAAGTCGTGTTGTGTCCGATGTAGACAATATACAGTCTTACCATTGGTGGGCAAGGCACCTTGACCGAAATATCCTCTACCGTAACTGTCCTTTTTGTCCGTGACTATAAAGAGTGGGTTTGGGAATTTTGCATTCTTTGTTTTAAGCCTAAATGGTTAACTTGCTTTTAATGCTTTCTGAAATAACAAGTTAGCTGTAAATTCCCATGTTTGCGACTCTGCAAACATGCTTTTTATTAAGAGGAAGCTTTAAATGGTAAAGGCAACACATTAATGTCAGCTTGGAAATTCCTAATACCACTATTATTTTTTAAATTAAGTGTCCATGGGATAAAAATATCTCTTAAATCAAAGCTGGACTTTGAAAGTTGTTTATCTAAAATGTCCACCATGTGAGTTCCTCAAAAAATGGTTTAATGGAAACATGAAATATTTTATACAGCTCTCTCAATAAATAAAAAAGAAACTATAGTCTGACCTTCCAGCATGAATATTTTTAGCTGCTTTCAGCAGGACTCAATGCAGTTTTGTACTGATGGATGATCACAGGTAATAATTGTGCTTCAGAAATTGTCACTGGCATAGATCTATGCCCTGGGCTACAGCTATTTCTCAGTTGTTGGCTGATTATTGTAACTCTCCTTCCAGCCGCTCCTTTGGGGGTGTGGGAAGGGTCACACTGACATGCTCCACCTCTGCACCTGAGCTTCAAATGCTGGAAATCATAGCCATTAGGAACAACCATTTTGTTCTTGGACATCAATAGAAAAGAAAATTTTAAAGCCAGCTGAATCTCCATGGGATAGTGTTTTGAATAGTGTTTTCTGTGCACACAAACACACACATTTCCTCTGGCTCTCCCAGCAGTGTTATCAATTGCAGCTTTCCCAGGAGAAAGGGTGAGTTGGGAGCTAAGACTAAATATGCAGATGCATGACCTGACCCACATCCTGCTTGTCTCGCTCTTGATTTTAGTGGAAATTGGACATAGGTAGGAAACAGACGCTACCTACCCTGGCTGCAGAAATCATTGGGGAAGGCAGGATAAAATAAAGGGGAATGGTTTCCTTAAGCTTGTTCCATGGCATATTATACCAGTGTTTCAAGTTCTTGAACTTCTCATGAGCTCTTTTTTCAAAAAGCCTCTTTCCTACTGCACAGAAAACATCAAGGTAACCAGAAAGAATGTTTGGCAACTTAGTGCTTTGGAAGAGGTTTTGGAAAACTTTTGAAAATATATATTTAATTTTAAAAGGATTTGGCTGCAGAGATTTCACAGGTGGTTTTTAACATCTCAGTCTCTGAGGACTTTAGGTATTTGACTGCCTGAAATGAGTGCTTTATTTGCACATTTGTAAGGGGCAAAATATACAAAACTGATCCAGTTTCAATTTATACTGAAATCTTTATCAGATGTAGAGATTGTAAATTTCCTTACCTGAAAGAAAATGGGCTTAAGTCAGATATTTGTGCATCTTTACTGTATTTCTACTGAAAAGAAGATTAATAGAGAATGGCTGTCAATTAAGATGTCCCAATCTAATAAGGAGATACATTTTTACTCTGATCTCTTCTAGTCTTTGTTGCCACATCGAGTCACCAAGAGTTAAAATGGCAATTAGAGTGTATGGAATGATACTGAAGAAATAGAGAACAGAAATTCCTAATAATGCCACTGGATTTTGAATAGTGAATTCAGTCACAACAGTATATACTCTCTATGAGGTACAGAAACTATATACTCTGTCATTTTTACAAATACTTTTCAGGGGAAAGGATCTATATTTTCCACTTTCTGTAAGGAAGTGCAAGTCAACTTTCATGGTTAGCAGCTATGTCAACATTTTCTCCCTTCAAATAAATTATAAGTGATCCTTGGGGTTTTTGCCCTAGTGGAAACCTTCAGGAAAGTAATTAGGTTCCTGAAAGCAAAGATCAATACCTTTCTGTTCATGGAAAAGAATGAGTGTTGTCAGTATGCTAAGCTGTAGAATTTGTCTCACTGTGAGAACAGTTGCTGACCCAGGTCATTTGATTGCTCCTTCTGACATTATTTCATTACTGGCAGCTTGGATTTTGTAAGCTATAGAAATCCAATAATAAGTAGACTTTTGGGCATTACTTCTTTTGCTATGCAATATATACTGGATTCTGGTGTAGAATAGCAGTTATTCTCAGAAGAACATATAAAAGGCAGCTTTGTATAATTCAGAGATTAACAATATCTCTGAATGGATGCTTGCAGTGTTTACAGCAGAAAGATTGCTCCCATGATAGCAAATTAGGAAAATTACCATGTATTTCTTTTTGCTTGCAATTAATATTCTGTCACCAGAGTTTAGTAATGATTGTGCAACACTCTAATGATAAAAAAAAATAAATAGCAGTGTTTCTGAGAATAACAAACAGATCTACCCTTGAATCTGGGTGAAAAAATCCTAAGGAAGAAGGGAGGAAGGGCACTCTGGAACTGGTTCATTCTTCCCTGACTGTACTGACTTGGGCTTTGTCACTTGGTGTCTTTGCTTGTTGGATGTCAAAAGTTACTGAGCTAGAATAATAAAGTGCTGTGTTTCTTCTGTGCAGATATAAAAGACTAAAAGGGGCAGTGGAAAATTGGAACCTCTCATTATTTACCATACTGTATACTCTGTGCTATGCCAGAACAATCAGTGGGTAATATAAGGGTCTTCCAGTTTGACACAGCCCTGTAGCAGAAACACTGAGCCAAAAATGCTCACCACCCGAACATTTCTCCAGGGAGCTTTGAAACTGCTGTAAAGGGATTTTAGATCCCTGGTTCCCTTTGAAAGTAGAAGTTACTTCAGAATAAGTTTAAAGGGAATTGCTTATTTCAATTACCAAAGCCACTTGCAAAATCTTCAGTGCCTATTAAATAAATGTTTTTGTCACAACAGACTGCGGAAAAATCAAAGTGCTGCTTGAGATTTTTAAGAGTAAATAAAGATTTCAAGGTTTGTAAATAAATGTTCTTTTTCCAAAAAATCTAGTACTACTCCACACTTCTAAATATGTTGTTGTGCTTAATGTGGCTGAGGGCCAAACCAAAAGTAATTAGCCTAAGATCAGGCACACTCATTTGCAGGTCTAGAACTCAGCTGTCTTGATCCTCAGTCTTACCATTAGTTCACATGGAATATCAGAAATGCTACAGATCTTTTTAACTGACATCCAGTAATGTCCAAAAGCATTTTTTAAAGGTTTTTTTCAAGATTTGCTGATGAACAAGGCACATTACAGCAGCTGGATGCTATTTTTTAAACTTTATCACGGCTGAGCCCTGCAACATAACTTTACTATAGTAGGAAGAAACTGTATCCCAATTATTGCTACTGAGAAAAAAAATGGTTTTAATGCTTTAGAAAATAACCCTCATAAATCTAAGCACTGGCTTAAAGTGTTTGGAAAGAAATGCCCAATGTTTTTTTGTAGGGCTAATTCACAGCGCTCCTTTCAGTAAATATTAAGAAATGGCAATTATCACCTGTCATAATCATTGGTATGAAAACCTAACAGGATATCCTGGATTCTCTCATCTGAGTAACTGTTCCTAAACCCACTGCTTTCGTGTCCAGACCACATACATTGAAGGGATGACCCAGCACAGAGTTTGGTTGCACAAACGAATGTTCTTCTATTCTGTTAAAAATAAAGTTACATCAGAGAAAAGAACTTTCTCCACACATCCTCAAGTTATTTAGCAGTATTTGGTACCTTGCTGATTTAAATCTTTTATGTCTGCTACTGTGTAAAGCGTTTGATTTCCTGTCAGACACATTTTGGTTAAGTAACTGTATTCTCTTGCTGGTGGTTCTTCATAAAATGTCACCAGTGACACTGCTCAGATCAAATCCTCTGGAAGGCTGCACTGTTATCTTCCCTGCTCTGAATTTTTAACATTATTGGTACTTGAATGCAAGGCTGAGCAGTGGCACCTCTGGAACAGTGTGCCATGAAAGTAAATATGTTAGACAGGACTCCTTATCATGTTAATATATTCTTTTTTCATAGTAGGGGGAATTCTAAGTGTTAATTACCACGGAAAGATTATGAGTCAGTGGCCAAGTGATTAACATGAAGTTCTGTCATTTACTCTTCAATAAACAATCTTGTCAGGGAACCCAAGTTTGCAAACACCATTTTAAGAAAGTGTCATTAAAACATTAAACTTGATGTTTCCAGTTTAGATAATATATAACTAAGCCAGTAAACACTTCCAGTTTTCTCTGTTGATTTCCATTCCATGAAAGTAATATGAAACACGGCATTGACTAATATAAAATCCATCAAAATCTTCATTTCATGTCAGATTGTTTTGTTCCAATTAGAAAAATTGCCACTTTCTATGTGAAGAACTCAACTGCTTAGGAAGTTACTGATCAGGTCAGAGATGTTCTTTTAATTAAGAAATAAGAGCCCTGGATAGCAGCTGTGACCCGGTGACTGCGCTGCTCCTGACCTCCTTGGTCCCTGGGACAGTCTGCGATGCTCTGGAGGGTCAGGGGGGCTATCCAAGCCAGTTCCTCAGTTCCATTCATTTTCTAGAAGGCTCATGCTGCTCTGCCCCTGTTGTCAGCTCCAAGACATTTTCTGCACAGTGAATGCAAGTGCTTAGTGTGTTGGAACAATATGAATTACATTGTCAGCGAAGCCTCTGACTGAACCTTTCAAGGAAAAGCAGTCTTTTTTCCTAAGAGAAACTGAAAATTCCTCTTTTAGTATATGTAAATCAAAATGCCATTAGCTATTTTTAAGACCTAAACAGGATTTCTCTGAAACTCTGAGTTATGAAAGCTGCTGCCTTCATTCCTCAGGCTTGTGGCCCAAGGGTGCCACAAGGCCAAACAGCCAAGGTGGGCTGAAGTAAAATGGCAATGTAAGATTTAACTTGGTGAGACTGAAGGTTGGCTGTACCACAGATGAAAAGAAAATTCAGTTACCATACCTATAAAGTGAGCAATGGAGGAACATTAATTTGTTGTCCAAATCCCTTCCCCTGAGGCCCAGTTCAGCCCAGTTCCACTAATGCTGGGAATGCATTTTGAACTTCTGCCAAGTCCCTTCCCAGCTCTCACTGTACTGGCATTTTCTGAGTTAATGTTAGCACAGAACAGTATTTTCCATGTGTATTTCATACGTCCATCCTACATACCTATATGTTGACAGAAGAAGACAGAAATGTTTACTGACTGTCTCATGCAGAGGAAAAGGAATAGTTTTTGCAATATGGCCTTGAACTGAAGAGGGACTGTGAATCATTAATTTCCAGTGAAGTCACTGACCAGAAATTGCAGATCTGAGGCATGTCACAGGAGCATTGAGCAAAGTCTCAAACTATGAAAGAGGGATCTAAATCCATTGGCTTAAATACTGTTCAAAAAGCACGTAGCACTTTGCTTTTCCCAATGAAACCATTTGGAGCTCCTGGCTGTCCAGATGTATTTTCCTGTGTAATGGACTGGGTAGCAGGCGAGTAACTTAGTAGAGATTCCTCTTCCTACACACTGGGCACATCTAATTGTAGATGTTCTTGCAGGACATGAGAAATGTGAAAATTAAATCTATATTTAAGAAACTTACATTGCTGTTGTGCTCCCACCAGAGCTTTTAGTGGAATGCATATGGCCTGGGTTGTTTATAAGCTCTGTTTGATACTGGATCTCTTCTGCACTGCTCAGATTTGCTTTAATTGCAGAAGTTGCTCAAGCACTCTGCTGCTAAACTGCTGTGGAATTGTTTATTCCTCCACCAGAGCAGTTTTCAAATACTGAGTTATTTTCAGTGTACCATATCACATTATTGAAGCTAATATATGCTAGCTCTCTCGTGACTGGGATGCAAAAGTGAGTATTTCCTGGGGTTTATTTTTATTTTGAGATGGAGGAGGCTGTATTTTTTTCAACTGAAGGGCAATCTCTGCATGATTTAGAAACTAAATATGGGATGTTGCAACAAAATGACAGTTGTTTTTAATGAAAAATAAAATAAAAGCTTTTAAAAACTCTTCTGAAGTGCACAAACTCAAATAACTGACTTGTATGGAATTTAGTTTTCCGATTTCTGCTTGTCATCAAATTTAATCAGAGTTGCTTTCTGGTTTGTTGTATTTAGATACTTAACAGTTATTTGGAAACAGTATGAGGAATTTGAGAAGCAATGGAACAAAGCTTCCAAACCTTGATGAAGTTTTCAAGCTATTGGTGTTTGGTGCATTATGGCTGTCATTTTCCTCTCTAGCAATTAGCATAGGGTTTCATGAATTTATGAATAAATTGCGAAGTGTGGGGGGATTTTTCTGCTACCATTATAGCCATCATCTTTCTCCTATTTCATCTCGATTGTGCTAATACCTGTAATAAGCTTTTGTACCATCAGCTAAGTCTGTGACAGAAGCAAGGGTAGAACAGAATAACTCATTGCCTTGACCACAAGGCCAAGTGTTTTATTTTTTCTGTGCTTGTAGCTGTCAGTCATTCCATGCTTTCTGGCACAGCAGGGAACAGTGAAGCTTTACAGACAACAGTCACCTTTGATTCAGACCCTGCTCTCCATCCCCAGAAGGGTCTAAAGGAGATCCATTTCCATGTGGGACAGAGAGACCTCATAATATCATATCCCATAAGTCCAAGGGATTCTAGTGAAGTGGGAAAGAAGGACCAGATACTTGAATCTTGGTTTTCCATACATTTTCCATAAATATTCTTCTTGCCATGGTGTCTGACATGTTACAGACATGACTTCTTTTTTCACTTTCTCTTGAACTCTGAAGATGAAATCTGGACATGTTTTGCACAAGGAGAAGTTTCCAATGTGTCTGAAGTGTTCGAGTGTCACCAGCCCTTCTCCTCTCCTGGGCTAAATGAGGCAGTTCCATGAGCAGACAGAAGCAGGGATAGGTCTTGTTCCTTCTGTTAACTGAGTTAGGTATTAACTGTACTTGTTTACCAGGTGCTGAAATCCATCACTGCACAGGACATGCACATAATTTCAGGCATGCCCCTTGGAGAGACAGTAGGAATGATGGATTGGTTGGAAATACTGTCTTGAGTACTGATGTTTTTTTCAGATCCTAAGAGTTTTACTCTGTGCTTTATGAAAGCAAGTTGTGCAGAGAGCCATTTCAGAGGAGGGCTATGCCTATTTTTAGTAAAATTCCAAAAAAGGGAAGCAAAAAAGCAAGACAGAGGCTGTGAACATATCTGCTCTCACAAATACACCATCAGGGAAAGGAAGAGCACAACTAAATATCCTGCAGCTCTCAGCCTGTATGGGATCTTTACATCTCCCCACTCAAGCACAAGTTCTCTAAGAGGCAAACCTGACTATAAAGTTATGTAAATACCAGCCCCTTAATGTTTATGTTAAGTTGTTTCTAGAAGGCAGATTCATTTAAGGGGGGAATACTAGTCCTTTTTCTTCCAGGCTGGTTTTCAGCTTCAGCCTGTTTCAATGTAAATATCAAAAGAGAGACAAATCATGTTAAAAAAAAAAAAGAAAAAGAAAAGAAAAAAGTGCAGCAGAAGCAGACTTCAACTAACATTTCCAAGAGGCTCAAATATTTTAATGAAAACAGTCATTTGACCTTGTCAACTTCCAGTGATCTTACTAGCTGTTTTCACTGTCTCCAGCAGCTTTTGAAACAAAAGCTGCATTTCCAAAAGATGCCTAAGATGAGCTGGTATTCCTAAGGAAGGTCTGTGAACAGTGGAGTGCACACCATTAGCCAGGGGAGTCGGCTTCCCAGAGCCAGGGACCTGTCCTTGTGCTCGTCCCCTTCCACTCTGCCCCTGCCTTTCCTGTCTGCTCAGGGCTATTGGTGGCTGCAAAACAGGATATTCAGCCAGACCTTCCAGCAACCCTTTGCAATCTGCATGTTTGATGAAGTCCAGTGACAGTCTGTGTCTCCTCAGTTAAGGGAATATAAGGTCCTGGTGGGTAAAAACTAAAATTTAAACAAAAAAAAAATTGTATTTACATATAGAAAGCAGTACCCTAGCTGAATGAAGCAATGAGTTCATGATCTCTGCTTTGCTGCTATGCAAATCTTCATTGAGGTGAGAGTCTTTTAAACTGGCTTAAGCATTGCCCTTGGTTATTCCAGGGCTAGGAGGGTTACCATGAATTTTTTCCACCTACAGGGTAAATATAATACTTAGTGGTTCATTATACATCCTGGCATGTATAGTATCATTGTACTTGTTAATGGGATGAATTGTATGTTACCGATTGTAGTTGTGAATGAACACATTATGCTACTGGGATCCCTTCCATGATGAAGTGAGCAGTTGGTAGTAGGCAGAGAGAAATGAGAGGGGTATCTGAGTGTAAAAATGTCTATTCTGTGCATGTTTTGTGGAAAGGCAGATAATTACATTGCCAGCCAGGAGGAAAAAAGCTCTAGAGATGCTAAGAATCAGTGTGAAACATGAACCTTTGGAGAGTGTGATGACTCCACCTGCACTTTGCTTGTTAACTAAGTTACTGCAGCAAATACACATTGTAGGCCAAGAGGTGATAGCTGAGTGGAAATCATGCTGGATTCAGGAATTTGGGTTTCCTCCTATTTGTCTGTAGTGACATTACTGAAACATAGCAGCAAAAAATCTGCAACCGAAGATGGCACTTGACAAATGGTGCTTTTTCCTTATTGTTGCTTCTCTTTGTTAATATCAGGCTTAGTGGAGTGTGGAACAAATGAAATTTGTGTCATTTAGCTTGGACTAAAAGCTACTGCAGCTTTGAGGAGAAAACCAGCAGCTACTTCATTCTCAGTTCAGAGAAAAGCAGAGAATCTGCCTTTCTCTAAATACAGCACACGCACACAAATAAAACTGTTTACATGTTTTTTAAATCATATAATTGAGTTAGTTTACATGGGATTATGCATCTAGTGAGTAACTAATGGATTATTTGCATTAATAGGGATGTTTAAGAGCAGATGATAGACCAGGCTCTACAGCTCTTCCAGATGGCGCCTCATAATAGAAGTGGTTTCATGCAGAGTTTGAAAGTTTCAGAGTTTCAGCTCAGAGTGTGACCATACAAATTACTTGTTGCTTTTGTTTGTACAACTTGGGCATGAAAGAGGATGTGGAAAAGTATTTACTGTGACTTACTGCATTGCCCAGGGTGTGTCACTGTGCTGGCCCAAAGAGTTATGGGTCCCTTTAATCAGTTGTGCTCTTTGAGGGCCTCGGTTTAAAGAGGGTGAAGTCTACATGGGAAACGTGGCAGGACAGACACGCAGCTCATGCCCTGCTGGCCCCATTACACCAGGAGAAACACCTCACAAGTTCTCATCTAAACCTGTAGCCAGTTCTGCTGAGCTGACTGACAGTCATCAAAGCAAGGCTCCCTTGGGAAATACCCAGCTATTCTTCTTTGACTCAGCCATAAGCACTGCAAGAATATCCTGCCTCTCCATTGTTGTGTTTCTGGTTCCTACAAAATCAATAAAGACAGAGCCTGTAAAAGCTAAGCATATTTGGAGAGAAAATTACTATAAAATAGAAGTTTCTAAAAAAGAAGGTGGCAAAAATTTTCCTGTATTCGCTCTATAGGGAAATATTCTCCAGAATGAACTGACTAAACACTGGTGTTGACAGCTAAACTGTTACATATTTTTTAAATCATTTGGTCTTTTCATAACCTGTAGCACACCACCTACTATGTCCAATTACTCTTAAAATCAGTCTTGATTCCTGCCTTTTGCTTGAGCTGTAGCATTAAACTCCCACAGTGATTTTGCAACTCATGGCTCCCGAGTTTCATGGGGTGTTAGATGATGTGTTCTGGGGTATCAGCTCTGATTGCTGCAGCAAAAGGGGTTAAAATAAAAACCCTGGTTTTATTGGCTTGGCAAATTTGGAGGGATTTTTTTTGCTGCTTGTGACTTTCTAATTTGAAATAACTTAAGTAAATAAAGAAACCACTGAACAAAAAAATTCAAAACTTGCCAGACTGCTATGGCTATCACCAGGCACCTGTGGATATTGTGCCAGATATCCAAAAGCACTTAGCACATACTACTTCCCTTGGAGGCAGCAACACCTTAAAAGCCACACTACTTCAATCAAGCTGCCTACTTGAGCTTATATAAGAAAATAAGGAATGTTCTTTCACAGCAGAGGCCATCCTCTGACAAGGATGCTTAGGACAGCAGGCAAAAAGAGAGTGCTCAAAAAGGAATGAGCTCCTCCACTTCTGGAACTCAGTGGTTTGAAGGCATCTGAACTGTTACATTTCATGGTGACCACTAGTCCTAACTCCTGTGAATTTGTCCTTTTGAACCTGTTTATGTTTCTCTATTGTAAAGCATTACTAGTCTGTGAATATAAATTATGCATGTTATATTTTAAAAAGCTTATTTTTCTTTTGTGCCTCCTGCCTGGAAAATTCATTGTGTGCCCTCTAGTTCTTGTTTTGTGAAAGAGTTAATAGTCATTTTCTACCTACCTGTCTTCTCTACTGTGTTTCTACTTGCCATTCACAATTTGTAGAACATTGTCTCCTTTATGTGTCCACATTTCAAGTTCTAAGCCATATTTTTGTTGCCATGACCCTTTTCTTTTCTGTGAATATAGCAAAAAGTTGTCCCAGTTCAGGGAAGAGGAGGAGGAGGCAGAGGGGTGCTACCAGTATTTACTGTTGGTATTTCACTGTTTCTTTGCTAGCTCACCGGGGGTATGAGAAGCAGTATGTGGTGTTAACTACCCTAGTTTTAACTCAGCATATTGGGCGTTGATTGTTCCAGAAATCTGAGCAGAAATTCAGTAGGAAATGGATTTTGTCTTCACCCCAGTTAATCTGCCTTCAGGAATGGAGGATGACAGATCATAAGACATGGGCAGAAGGTTTCTCTGATTCTTTTTAAAGTTTCAGCTTCAACTATGCATATTCTGATTATCATTCAGGATAATAAAAGTGTTTTCAGAAATACTTTAATTTTTAATTCTTGAGTTTAATATGCTGGAAGAACATACTACTTTTTAAATGCCAGCAAAGCATTGCTGTGGATATTTGTGGTTAATCTGGTACTGTACAAAGCTCATCTTTGAATTAACATGGTTGGTTTCTGTTTTTGTTTCTTTTTAAACCAGGTGAAGCAACAGTGAAGAAGAAACCAGCTCCAAAGACTCCTCCCAAAGCAGGTGATGTGTTGCACGTGTCACCCACATTTCCAAGTACAGCTGTTTGCCTACTAAATTTGTTTGCATGTGATTAAACAATCAGTCCCTTTTCAAAGTTGTTTATGAGGTTATGCTGTACTAAGAATTAAATTATGAGCATCAAAGAAATTGCTATCAAATCCACTATAGCAAGATCCTATGAAATCTCAGCAGAGGTGTGTTACTCATGCCCCTTTGTATATCCACAACAAACCTGGCTGCCTGTGAAAGAGATTTTTCTGTGTATCACAGAATGCCACCTCTGTGTGAGCAGCTACCACAGAGAAGGTAACAGATCCTACTTTTCCTCATCACTGGCATCATGGTACCCTATTCATGTGTTTGCAGCCTCCTAGGCAAAGCTATCTTTAAAGTTACCTGGAAAGTTCCTCTATAGGAACCTACTTTCAGTGGCTTAAAACTTTGTCAGACTTTTAAGCTCTTCAAGCTGTTTTCTACACCAGATGTGTGCAGCAGCCTTGTTTCCTTCAGATATTTTGGAAAAAAAACTTTCAAAGAAAAAGTCTAGAGAAAGGTGGGGGCAACCCACTTTGGTTTAATTACATTGAAAAGGAAAAGAAAACACTTTTTTCATGCCCAGTAGCCCTGTGCTTTGGAAAGGAATGTTATATTTGGCAGTGAGATCATTCTAATATTAGGGAGTGCCTTTTACCATTTCTGTCAATACATCCTCAAATCTGCCCCCTTCCCCTCCAGTACACACACAAAATAATTATTTTTTTTTTTATTGTCCTGCTTTTACAAAGCAACAGTACAGGTTTCACCCTGGAGTTGTCTGGCCTGTCCCCAGCAGCTACCAGGGGACTGACACATTCAGCATCACAGCTGAGAGACAGGAAGGAGCACTATTAGCAGAAGAGATGTTCTGCCATCTATTGATACTCAGGCAGTGAGAGGGAAGAGGAGGAGGAATGTCTCATTCAGAAATAGAGGAGCATGAATGGGACTGCAGCATTTAAACGAAGCACTGTAATACATAAAGTAAAAGACCCACTGTTGCTCTTGGAAAAATGTAGTGTGATGGAGAAAGACATCCATTTCCTTCCTTGTCTCTCATGATGTTTCTGTCCCACATGACACTTATCTGGCTACTGAAGCCAGAATCTTCATTGGAAAATCTTGTATTTTAAATTTTCCAAATGCTGCTGGTGACATCAGGGAGCAGGTTTGAAGACCCAGCACATGAAAATGGATAAGAAGTTAGCTGGAGCCATTCTGCAAAAGTACAAAGTGCAAAAGAGAGAAAGTTTTTCTGAAAAAAAAATTTAAAAATTCACAAGCTGTCTATTTGGAACTGGTAGTAGGTCTGAATGGTTTTGTCCTTTGGATGTTGGTACCTTGGTCTGGCATGAGCAAACTCAGGGTGGATAGACTGTTATTGCTTCACTCCACTAGAATTAACAATGCCCACAGAATGGTTTCATGCAAACAACAGGTTAATCTGGATTTCAAATGCTGCCCTGAAACAGTTGAGCTGAGGGATGCACGTGTTTTGAATTTTCAGAAAAATGGAAGTATAGACACCTAAAAAGAGATAATTTTATTTTTCCCATCAGCTGCTCCTCCTCAGATTACTCAGTTCCCAGAAGACAGAAAAGTCCGTGCAGGTGAATCAGTGGAACTGTTTGCCAAGGTGGTAGGAACAGCACCCATAACTTGCACCTGGATGAAATTCCGTAAGGAGGTAATGTGTTTTCTGGTTTGTTTGAACAGTCATTGCAAAAGCAGAGCTGGAAAGGGACACCAATGACCAACTCCATTTGTCCATCTCCCTTCCTGAGGAACTGGCAGAGTCCATGTCATTCCTCACAGATGTTTTCCTCACCTCTGCTGAAAACATTCCACGGATGAAGCATTCACAACCTTCATTAGCAAATTTCTGCAGTGCTTAAATATCCACAGTGGTAACATTCTTTTCCTGGTGCGAAACCCAAATTCTTCTTGCTACAGTTTAAACCCTTTGCTGCCTGTTCCCTCCTGAAACAAATGACCATTTCTTTGTGAAAAGTCTTAGACCATGTAGTTGAAGGGTAGGTGATGGGAAAGATATAAGTATCTGAAAAGTATCTGTCAGAGGAGTCATTTCTCACCTTCAGAAATGGCTTCTTCATTGATGCTGAACCTAAAATTATGTCAGAGGGGCAAAATGCCATATAAAAAGCTGGAGTGAGTTTTATTACAACACAAATGTCGCCATACAAGGCACAAGAGCAATCCGTGCCATGAGTGCCCTCACCCCCCAAGTTTAAAGTTCCTTCTAGTTGAATTAATATCCCTAAATTGTATTACATGTGTCCATAAGGGCAGTTTCTAAAGAGAGTTGCTTTAACGAAGCAACTTCGAATCGAACCCCTTTAAATGAAATAATCTGATATGCAAGTTCAGACTGGAAGATGAAGTGTCATGTTAGGACAGAGTGAGTATAAATATGTACTGTAGCTGCTATTCTGTTTACTTCCTTCTGAACTTGTTATGCACTCTATAGAACATAAATAAAAACATCTCCTCCTAGAAGGAAGTTTAGACTCTAAATCCAGATGTGTCAGCATTTAATTGAAAGAATTCAAAACAGTTTGCTAGTGCAAAGGGTATTCCAGAGTCCATCCTTGATAACTCCAAATAACCTCTTACTTTAGGGAAAAAAGTAGTTTGGTTTTTTTCCCTGAACACCTATATTTTCTTAAAATTCTTTAGCTTCAAGACTGGAGTTAACTACTCCTTTCCACAAAAAAATAGATCTCAGAAGCTCTAGTGACATTCAGTATTCAGTTTTCCTAAGCTCTGTCTTAACGTTTAGGTTAAACGAACCCCTCAAAAGTAAGTTTGTGGTCTGTGCAGAATTCTGAGTTCACTGTTGAATACAATAATCTTATTTACATAGATTTGAATGCCCATATTATCAGATCCATAATCTGTGAATGATATATTTTTTGCTTTGTAAAATGCTATTTTTACCATCTTTATACTTTCTTTTTATTTATTCACTATGAGACAAAGTAAAGTATTGCAAAATCATACATTAAAATTACGTAAACATTTTTATGTGTTTTATTATGCCAAATGAGATAAAAAAGACAAAAAACTTCAGGAAGGTTACTAAGCACCATAGGAGGACAAGTGAGGGCAGCAGTCTCTCATTTATTAATTTAATAGGGGAGCCAGTTACTTTGTCCTGTGCTACACCATTATTTTGTTTATTTTTCACTCATACTCCACCACATATTGTTTTATGCTTGGATTTCTTCCTCTTCTATAAATGTGGTTGGTTTCAGCTCTGTTCCATTCCCACTCCTAAAAGTGAAAATCAGCCAAGTGTTTTAAGAGTTTGCTGGGGTTTGTTCTTAGCCATCATTTGAGCAGATCCAGTAGGTGGTGAGTTGGGATTTCAGCCCTGCTGCAGCGTGCAGAGGAACTTGTCCTCCCCATGTTCCTTCCTCACATTCCCTCAGGTGCAAGAGAGCCACTCACAGGTACATTCCAGACAAATATCTTTTGCTTGAAGAAAGGGAATGTCCCAGATTTATGACCCATTCTGTTGTCTGTGATGGTAGTGTAGTGGAAGGATGTTGGAACTGTGCTCAGCTAAAGGGGAAAGCCTTTCAAAGCCAGGGAACACAGGGATCCACCTTCATGTTCCCCACAAGCCACTGAGCATCCTTTCAGGGCTTTCTCTGAATAATGCAGACCTAGTTCTCCTATTACCCTTTGACTGGTTCTAAAGAAACAAAACATATACAGCAGTTTAGAATCTCAGAAGTACAGGGGCAGAGCAGAGCAACTTTCAGTATCATTTAAACTGTAATCCTACATAACTCCATTTGCTAACTTGCTATTGGAGTTATTGTAGAAGAATCTTTCTGAGGTTACTTTTGGGCACACAGCAGTGCACGTGTTCTGTGAGGAACAAGCAGGGAAAGTCCTGCTCTTAAACTTTTAATTTCTTAGTCTCTGGATATATGGGAGAAGATAAGGCAAACTAAATAGCCTTCATTTTTAATGAGATTCTGAGAATGACTTGGAAGAGTCTCTTATCTAAGAAGGAAGTGGTGGGAGGAAGAAGGGCATTGACATTATGTTGTCTGTTTCATAAGAACACAGTGTACAGCTTCTATAATTGCAGTGTAGCATTATGAGCTTTTTTAATAATCTGTCATGTCTCAAGCTAATATTGATTAAAATCTAAGTCACCTTGGCCATTTATGCTATGATCACTTTGTTTCAATTAAAAACTAGTTCATAATATGCCTTTGGTATTCAGCAGAGGTTTTGATTTTTGCTTCTAAAGACAATAAACACGCCATAGGAAAGCTCAGTCTGCTCTTTGAATGTCTCTGCACAGCTGTAGCATTACATCTCCATTTCAGTCAGCATCATCTTTAGTTGTTCAAGCCCAAGAAACTGTCACCCTGGGTTATGTGGATGTACAGAACAAGGCTGGTTAAGACACGAGTGCAAAAGTCCCAGCTATGGATGATTTGCCCACTGGGCCTCCATAAAGGCAAATGAATTTGGGCTAACCCCTTGGCCCACTGTGGCTCCTGTGAGATGTGTGAGACCAAACTTTGTTCTTTTGCCAGTTACACAGTTGGCACTGTCAGCTTGTCTAAGAAAAGGTAGAAACTCCTGGTCCTTAGTGGGGTCCCAGCAACACCAGTGCTCCCTGTTACCTTTGCAGGACTGGAGTCAGTATAATGTTCCACTGCATTTCTAGATGCTTTGTGTTGATTTCATGGTTTACCAGCTGCACCTACTCACTTCTGTAATAGAGCTACCTGCTCTATTACCTGCAGATAATGGTGCAGTCGATAACAGTGTCTTGTGATTTGAGCTTTTTCAAATAAGAAGAAATTTATCACTTTTTTATTTTATTCGGCAGATTAAAGAAAATGAATATATTAAAATTGAGACTGATGAAAATGGCAGCAAGCTAACGATATCGTCAACAAAGCAGGAACACTGTGGATGTTACACCCTAGTTGCAGAGAACAAACTTGGCAGTAGACAAGCACAAGTCAACCTTACAGTTGTTGGTAAGTCCATAATAATGTTTTGTGTATATACTCATTGTTCAGACTTCAGTTGCATATAATGATGTGCAACAAATTAAAGAAAATAATCAGATAGGTTAAGAAGACTGAAATAAAAAACTATAATAAAAAATTATCTGGTCTGCGTAGTAACATTGTAATAAGGGCTATATGCAAGTTCATTAGGGCTATACTGGGCTTATTTTGAAAATTACTTATTCCAGATGAAGAAACAAAATAGCTCAGACTTTAAAAAAAAATAAAGACCCACCCACTAGATAAAAACAGCTCCTGTCTCCATTTTTTGTTTGATACCACTTATTTTTCCCATTTAATATTTGCAGCATCCAGATATTTGCTAGACTGCAAATTCTAAAACTGTTAGTCCAGGAAGGGTCGAGGTAGTTTCTCTTAGCCTGTAAAACATCCTGTTGATTGGAGAAGGGAGAGTTTGTCCTTTTAATTGAAATTCCTACCATTGTCTACTGTTTTACAGTGACAGCAGTGAATAAAGGCACCCTGGTTTGAATACAGAGCCCTTCATATGTGCACTTTTACACACATAACTTAAAGCTTCAGACAGCTTTGTCAGATGCCACTTCCAGGCTGTCGGGTTTGTTGCAGCAGGCAGGGCAGCTGCCCATGGGTGCAGACTGCAGTGTATTTGCAGATAAACCTGTGCCTGGGTCCTAGACTAGCCAGCTTGAGCATCAGTCAAAATCTAGAGCTGTGGCATCTAGCTCTGAAAGGGCTGACAAACCCACCCTGGTGTGGATGCACAGCAGAGAGTTTCCAGGGCAATCTAGGCAAGTTCTGCAAGCAAAGATGGTGATTTGGCTAAAACATTCGTCTGTGGGATGGGTCTGCTCCTGGGCTCTGTTCCCTGTGCCCTGCAGGGGGTTATGGCATAAGGTGGGGCAGAGCTCCCCAGGTCCTGATGAATTCTAGCTCAACCAGCAAGGCTGTATCCCAGTCACACCCTTGTAACTGCATTGGCTCTGCTGTCCTGACAGACACAGGGGCTGTGAGCAGAGGAACACACAGGGGTATAAGGCCAAAGATGAGCATCTGACTCCAATGCAATCAATGGCAAAGTACCTTTAACCCAAGCTGGACTGAATATTTCATTCCAGAAATCGAGTGAATAACATACAAAGTTTAATAGTAGAATCCCACTTTCAAGGACAATATCCACTGCTACAGAGTGAATGTCCCTCAATTGCATGTATACATATTGTCAGTACAGGCCTCCTGATTACTGAAATGAATTTCTTTCAGCCCGTCTGTGGCTTCAAAGATAACTGAATGAGGGAGTATAAATATCAAGCAGATTCCAGCAACGTGCCAGAGAGTTCAAGAATAGAAGAAAATAGAATCAGTAATTTTTGCATGATGCATAGATAAATGGTACCATCCCTTCCAACAGTGGGCTGTGCAGGTCAGAAGTATGCCTGGGTGAAAAATGAACACCAGGAAAAACTGGTCCTTGAATAATCATCACGTACATTAGTTTGGGTACAGCTTTTGGCTCCAAAGCTCCAACAGAGCTGACTAGCAGCTAGAAGAATGGCAGGAGATTAATTGCTCTTTACGTTTCCCTTCTCTCACTCTTTGCTAGGCAATAGCTGCAGGCTGCTGACTGCAGCAGGTTATGGGGCAAGATGGATTATTTTAGCTGAACTAGGCTGACAATCCCTGTTATCTTGTCACTGTGTGAGCCTTGACTCACTATTATATAAGTCACTGTTTTATGTCCTTTGGAGTTAATTGGTTGGAAACCCTTTGCATTCTATAACCTTATAAAGCTACATCTCAGCCTCCTGCTTTGCTCTTCCCTAAGAAATGTGCCAGAGAGCCGTGGGATTCCCAGAGATGCTTTTGGTAGAGTTTGGTGAATAATCCTTATAACGTGCAGGAGTTTGCCATGTGTTTTGGCTGATGACAAGCTATCTGCTTCCAACTAAAAAGAATAAATTCTCTCTTGTAAAGTTGCCAGGCTCCTCAGTGAGACATCTCGCTGATGTCAGCACTGCTGAAGGCATGACAAGGCCTCAAGACTCCTAGTTTTGTTACACGTGCATTTTAAGGCCAGACTTTTCCATCTGGGTACTCAAAAACGTGGGAAAAGGGAGCAAAAATATCTTACTTCTAGGAAGTGTGTTCAAATACCACAACTGAGATAAAATCCTTCATGCTGTTTGCACTTTTAAAGGTGTTAAATGTTCGTGAAAGTTGGAAGGCACTTTTTTCCAAAGCCTGCCAATCAAAATAGAGAAGATACGGTTCTCTGAATATGCAAACCCTGAGACTTCTGACTCTACCAAAGCTCATCCTTAGCCCTAAATTCCTGCCTGTCTGTTCTCTCCACTCCATCCAAAGTACTGGGAAGAAACTTGCCCTCTCTGTCCTGACCCCACATTCATAACAAGCACTTGTGGAGAGAGTCCTGGTGCTAGAGATCAGCTCTGTCTGCCTCGGCTATTTATCATAAGGCTCTAAACTCTGTGTGAGCTGCCTCCCTGCAAGCTCAGTGGTACAAGGCACACCCACGTGTGTGCTGTGTGCTCAAAGCACTGCTGCCTGACCACAGTCCACAACCAAGCCTTGAATGTATTGAGGGAAACTCCAAAGCCAGAACATCTGCTTTCTGGAGGAGTGTGTCTGAGCTGGCCCAGTGCTGTGTTTCTCGAAGGGTAGCTAACAGCCTTGGCTGTTCTGAATTTTAGCAAATCAAAGGCATTTGTTAGAATAAAAAATGAAATAAATGTGTTCGTAAAGAGGTATTTCTTTTATTATTACCTCTTACAACCATGTAGAATGCAAAGTCTTCATGCTGATGGACAAGCTTCTCATGTGAAAGACTGCAATAAGCATTTCTCAAATTAAATTTGGACTGAAACACATGCCAGGGAACAGCTTGCTCAGGAAAGTTGTGCAGTCTCCATCCCTGGAGGTATTCAAGTTCAGACTGGATAAGCATCTGAACAATCTGGTCTGACCTTAGAGCTGATCCTGCTTTGAGCAGAAGGTCTAAAGACCTTCCTGAGGATATTTAAGACCATCTTGGATCTTGGTTTTATACTTGCAGTAGTCAAACACCTTTCTTCACAAAAAAAATAACATTATTGACTTAGCCTCCAACTAAAGGACAAAGAACTGAGCTTATTTGCTAGGATTGAACACAGAAACAGTCCTGCTATGATTTAAACCCTGAGTCCTAGATTGTAAACTCTATCTGGGTAAAATTTATAATAATTATTTTTAATAATCATTTTTAGGGAAATAAAGATACCCTGCACACCTTTTAACTTGGCACCTAAAGTCTTAAATATAACTTAAATATAACAAATATAACTGTCAGACTCAGACTCCACCTACAATCTTAAATGAACTGCACAGGGGTTCACTTAGAGCATATGAGTAGTATATGATTTGATGCAGTTTGGGCCATGGAAAAGATGCTCTTGAAAGAAACTCAACTTTATTCTAAGAATTTTTTTTCATTTTCAATTTTAATGGGTATCAATGCACTAAGTGTCCATTACACTCAGCCTCCAGTGTGAGCTGTTCACAGTCCACACACCAAAACCACTGACACATAGACAAGTTAGAGGAGACTTTCTCACTGATGGTGTGGTGATGAGCACACAGCACTCAGGCACAAGGACTGAGCCTGGAGTTTTACACTGATTCATTGTGCAACTTGGTCTGTATAAGCACTAATAATACTGGGAGACCTGTAGTAGAAGTGAGATATCCAAGTTAAGCAACATCTTCTTTAGAAGGATTGACTAGTCCCAAAATGTGCATGTTGAGCTCTTCTCTATTGTTATGATTAGCTCTCCTAAATAAGCAGTTTCCTTGCTGAGTGATCTCTCAAGGGAGATTTCACAACATGTTTCTGTTTCGAGATCCAAATGGCCTGAAGTGAGACTGGGCTAATGATTTACAGCTGACACTGTCAGATGGAAGGGGACTTGTGTTGCCAAAGCTGTTAAATGAGTCATTGATGAGCTTAGTGCAAGATTGGAATGATTTAGGCAAGGTAGAGCCCTCACTCTACAGTGACAGCAAGGAATATTAATTCCTTTCATGCCATTTATTGGATGCATATGGATATATTTATCAAATCTATGGTTCTGGACATTTTAGCTATTGATAGACCCCAATCTGTAACAACTTTTGAAAAGAGAACATGGTTTTTATACTGGTTAAAGTTGGATACTATGACAGTCAAAAAAATAACTCAGCGTTCAACAAGGATATCTGGCAGTGAAGAAGTAATCTGTCCTGCAGCTATGCCACAAACTTCTTCCTGCTTTTGGGCAAATAGCTTCGTGTTTCCATGCCTAATGTACAAGGCATGTCTGATGATCAGTGTTTGATGAATACTTTTTGTGTGAGTGCCTGAGAAATCTGTCTCAGTGCTCATTGCTCCACCTGAGTGGAGCCAGCAGTGGTCAGGAACTGTGTTCCCTCTCTGGAAAGTAAGTACAGACATCTGCAAGGCAGATAGTAAATGGAACAACCAGAGACACTTGACAGAGAATATTGCAGTTCAGAAGTGCTAATATGAACGCTTCTGAAGCTTCTTCTTTTGAGAAGTATCAAATTATAACTTGCAGTATCCATGTGATTCCCTGTTTACACTCTGGTCAAGAATGTGGTGAATTTCCTAAGATATGTGGGTGGACTCCATCTCTAACCTTTTAAATTTCTCAGGATTGGTGGAGGATTTTTGTCCCTGGTTTTATGGGTAAAGGGTAAATAGACTGGTGGTTAAGGAAGAGATGTTTTATGTTGCTGCTGTTGCAGTTCAACAGCCTCCACGCTAATTCTTGGTGGCAAAACTCTGCAGCAAAACAACATTTTTGCAGCAAGGTAGCAATATGTAGAGGAAAACCAGCTTATATTGCCCTATGCATCAGTGCTGGTAAACTAATCCAAGTTTATTCCTTGAATGGCCATCTAGGTTCGATGTCATTTGTGTTAGGAGCAATTTTGGTAGAACTCTCTGCAGTTAGTGTCTCCTGATGCTTGCCTTCACCTTTTTTTTCTGACAAAGACAAGGAAATATCATGAGTACTTCTCACAACAGAGTTCCTCTATTTTACCTGCTGGTAAATACTAGTATTGTCCTAGTTACTATAAAATTATTCATCACAACTCCTGCACATGAACATAGGGTTCCTATGACCCAAACTCACTCCAGCAGAAACTAATCCACTGGGGAAGCTCCTAAAATTTATTCTGCCTTTCAGTGGACAGGTATGGCAGCTCTAATTCAATCAGTTATCAAACCAGATACCTAACGTGTAGCACATGAGTAATCCGAACAGCTTGTTGATTCAGGCACAGGAGCAGATGGTTCAGAAAAAGGCTCCTGAGAATGCATTATATATTTGTTTGTTCCATTAGGCCTGTGGCAGAAGGAGATGTTCTTGTGCTGAGGGCATTTGCGTGGGAGTGGTGAGCTCTGGTTTCATTCCCAGCTCCATTCTCCTGTGTGTCCTTGGGCGAGGTCATTTTGCTCTTTCGTGCCTCAGTTCCCCCCCCAGCACAAAGCGATGCTCTGGGCCACCAGTGTTTGTGAGCTGCTTTATCCATAGGTCTCCAGAGGGCAGTTTTCAATACCATGGGTTTATGTCGGAGTTGTCAGGAGGGGCAGTGTGGTGAGAGCAGTCTGCAGTGGGTATTGCAGGGGAGGAGTGAGTTTCACACTCAGGGCTAATGAACCCTGACTATGGTGTGCCCCACTCTGCCAGGGAGGCTGTTTCATTAGGAGAAAATTTCTGTTCATGTCGTTCCCTCATGTTATTTTGCAGGAGAACACAGGCATTTTCTGGTTTAATTTCCTCCTAAACCTGTGGTACACTGACATGCAGAAGGGTGTTAATGCTTGTTACAGGGTGTTAAGGGGTAATAATATCTCTACTTGTAGCACTCCTGTCCCTTGGAAAAAGAGCTGGAGGGCATAGTTTTCCAAGGAAAGCAGCGAGGTCTGCCATGACCCCGAGCCCTGTCAGTGATAATGCCGAGTTCAGTTATGACCTTTTATGGTTTTGCTGTTCTCCTGCTGATGGATTTCAAATGAAAGCTTTGCCAGTGCTGTCGGCATGGACAGTGTTCAACTGGCTTTTGCAGCATATTAAATACCTTCTCTGGCTAAACAGCTTGTGGAATGGAATTAAATTGTTTCTTTCTGTCTGTTCTTTATCTGGCAGACAAATATCACAATAGCTAATAATAGTATTATACAGTAATATGATAACTGAATTTAGAAAGAAAACAAACCAATTTTGAGAACAGATAAAGAAAACTCCTTTGGAGACTCTGCTTCAGTGCTGTCTCTGTTCATAAAAGAAAATTAAAAAAAAACTTTTCAGAGGCTGTGGTTTTACTCTTCCCAGTTTTTGGAGGCTTTTTGCAGGAACAACATTGCTGCTTAAGAGCCAGGGTCCTCCAAGCTCTTAATGAACAGCAAACCCTATCATCTCACTTTGGCTCAGCCTGACCCTCACATCAAGTAGCAGAACAATTTCCATTTCCCTGCACTCAGATAAGGAGATTGCTGCCTTTTTTGGTCTCTTGGAATGGTTCTTGTGTTCTGAGGGCTCTGTAAACTAACCATGTGGAGCAGGCAGTGAGATCTAGATTGCAGAGTTTCATGTTATGTGGGTGTCCTGGATGAGCTGTGAGTTTGCCTCCTGTGCAGAAAGAGAGAAAACCCCTTTCCTTATCAGAAGGAATTTTGGGTTATACACCACTGAAAAAAAAGGGCAAGGACATCAAGTCAAATTTGTCTGATAAACAGCAATGATTTAAAAGCTGAGCATGCTTATGTTTTATGCTTCTCAGAGTGCACAAATACAAATTAATTAAAGGTTACTCCAGGCTGTATATCAAAACCTGTTTACCAAAGTATTTCCGAGAATTTGTCTGAGGAAGGAGTGCAGCTGAATTCAATTTGGAGTAAATAACAAGTGTGTGTTTCAATCCTGGTATGGTCTTAAAAGTGGCTTATACATTTCATGTGAGGCCAGCTCCTGACCTTATCATCTGCCCTAAGGAGCACACGCCACGAAGAGTAAACTGAAATCTGGCCTCCTTGCTCTGGGGTGGTGGTAATGTGTGCCTCCCTTTGTTGAGAAGTAGGGGTTTTTAATCTGTGCCTAGTTCGCTGGAGCATAAAGGGAAGAAAGCACCTCCTTCACATCACCCTCACTCCCCTCGTCCCCCTCTCTGCATGGCCTGTGGCACACAGGAGTTGTGCTGCTGTCTCCTCTGTGCCACTCCAGTCAGTGGCTTAATGCAGTCTCTGTGCTGTGGTGCAGAACAGTCCCCCAGTGAGGCTTGAGGCCACGTTAGCTGCTTACCCATCTCCTTTGCCTGCTACAAGGCTTTGGAAGCCAGATTGGGGCAACCTTACTGATATTCCTAAAGAGATTACATGGGAGGCTTTGTGCTTGAGTCCCCCTTAACTTTTAGCTGTCCAACCTCCAACTATCTCGTTAGTCTCTGCAGTTGTACCATTAGGCAAATGAGGTGGGCAGGCATCCTAGAAAAAGAGGTGTAAGAACTGTCTGCTGCAAAGCCATTGGAGTTTGTAGGATTCTGACCAAGTTCAACAGGACTGTGTGGATACAGCCAATTTGGCCATGACAATTTAGGATATCATAATGCTTAGCTAAGTCTTAATTTAGGTCCTGTGTGCATGCCCTAAGTGAGCCAAGACTGGGGTAACCCGTTGCATATAGTTAAGGCATCTTGTGGTGGTTTTCTTTTGTTGCATTTAACAGTGAAATTGAAGTTAGAGCTCAGTACTTTAAATTAATCCCTTCTCCTACAGAAATGTTCACAAGGAGCAGTGCACATCAGGATGCTCTCCCTTCCTTCTAGTTCACATGTTGTCTCATAGCCATGCTTTGGTTCAGATAATGAAGAACAAAATTGTGGTCCAACAAAGCCAATGTAAAGCCCTCATAATATAAGCTTAAACATGGAATATGTTTGTGTGTGTCCAAGACTGCACATGACATGCAGTGAAATGTTGGATATGGGCAGCTCAGGAACATTAATTGTATACTAAGCACTAAAACAGAAGGACAAAATAGAGAACTGTGCTTGTCTTCCACACCCCTCCTCAACCCATGGGATATTTTTATTGGAAGCAGTTAGTTGTGCTGATAGAGACTTCATATTCCAGGAGGGTATGTAGTTTGGCAAAATATTCTAGCTTTCAATACAGACATGTGAATATAGGGTAACCTTTAAAATCCCCATAGAATAAACTTTTGAGAAACAAAACAGACACATGGAAAGACCATCTGCAGATTCTCTGAATGTGCAGAGCTGTAGAATACCATCCAGTCTGATATCAAATAATTTTTAAGCATGGTAAAATGGTACATATACATCTGTCATATTAAAAAGAGCAAGGATTAGACTTTCACTCCTGTTTATGATCTTCCATAGCAGCTACTACCCACTATTTTTGCACTGAACAGATCTGCAAGCAGCAGCACATAGCAGACTTCAAACAAAAATTTGCATCTTTCTGGCTCTGTAGAGTCCAGCCAGGGTTGCAGGTTTTCATCTTTGCCTACTGGAAGAAAATTATTAGGAAGGTTGGAATATTCCCAAGGCTAGCAGATATTACTCTAAAGCCATGTAGCATTTCCTTTGCCACTGCTGTCCCCTTGACCATGAAGGTTTTCTCTCCAATGCGCTCTTACCTGAGCCTTGCTTTTGTAAGCTATGCTGGCCAAAGGGACTGCAGTTATCTAGGTGAGTCAAGGAAAGAGAGGTCACTAAGGTAACTGTGGCCTAAGCAACTGGTAAATCATGCCCAGAGTTTCATTTGAAAACAGAAGTGTGTTGAAAGTCAGCAAGAAGAGCTGTATTGTCATGTCCTGCACAGGAAGCAGGCTACTGTGCTCTGCAAACACTGAAACGTAGGCACACTTTCTTCCTTCAGAATAAAATTCAGTGCAGAGCATTAGTGTGACCTAACACTTTCTTTTTGAACAAACACACACCATCCAGATTGAGCTGTGTGCATAGAAGATGTCAGAGAACCTGCACTCCTTTGACAATCCTGAAGAGATGCCTCTGTGAGGTGACGAACTACTGCCTTTTTTGCCCAAGTTGCTCTCAGCAACTGCTCTGCTCTGCTTACTCAGGTTCTGTTTGCATCTTGCAATGATGCAGTGATGGTTATATAGGTGGAGAACAAGACACAGAGATGAATATTCTTCCTCTGTAAAGATTCTGAGAAGGACAGATGCCTGGTTGGGCGTCATTCCCAACAAGGTCTGCATGGATAATAAGTTGTAGTGAAAAGAAGATGGCTGTTGCCACTGTCTGACTAAAATCATACAACCTGTGTGTGCCATGCAGCCAGCTCTCTGGTGGCTGCTCTAGTGGGTACAAGGGTTCTGCTCCTGTAAATGGTGTGAGCATGGAATTCTCACTTCTTGCAGCTCCAAGGAGGCTGGGGCAGGACTGGGATGGGGAAATGGGGCACTGCTGTTTGGGCACCAGGAGATCAAGGTTCAGTTCTCATCTTTGCCACAATTACTCTTTCTCATTGTAAACAAATCATATAATCTCTCTGTGAATCAGTTCATTATATCTACTCTACAAAATCATGCTTATTTGTCCCTTTTATTCTGCCAGAAAATGGGGTGAGTAAAATGTGACAACTAAGCAGGGCAGTAAATCCATTCCAGAGGGTAAGGATATCTGGTTTCTGACATGTGTTTAGCAAGAGATGCACTGTATAATGATGACTCCTAGTGGAATGGTGTTTTAAGTGTTGCCAAAACGAATAAAGATAATCTAGATTCTGGCAGTCCGTTTTTCTTCCACCTGGACCTTCTACTGAACGCAGTGTCCTTTCCCCTTCCTCCCTCAAGTCTTCTCCCTCACACTTAGCAAGTGCTATTTATATATCTTCTAATGTGTTTAAGTTGTGGAGGGAGATGTGTTTTTCATCACAACTGATCTAAAAGGAATGGCAAAAGTTTTTTTCAGAGAAATCACTGGCCAATGAAACTTCCACTCTTCCAAACTTCCACTCTTCCAAATAGTGAACTGGTATTTAATTGTCAGATTAGGCTATTCCAATTTCCCTCTCTATGAGTAAAACCACAGCAGTCAGAGGAGAGGTTCCTCTGTCCAAGAATTAAAGGCATGTTTGTGACAAACTGGCTATGTCTGTCTGTTCAGTGATTTTCCTAGGAATGATAAGTTGACTATGGAGGAATAACTTATATAGTCTGCCACTGTAAGACTTTGATCAAAGTCCACAACAGTTTTCTACAGCATTTGGATGTTTTTATTGCTGAGAAAGTGGGTATTTTTTGGCTGCTTTGTCAGCTCTGCCTCTGCTAAGGAGGTGATAATGTCCATTAGCAGTTTTAATGAGCAAAATGGGACAAGATTTTTATCAGTCCATGTCCAGCATAATCACTCTTTGTAGGATCTCACACTTTCTGTCTTTCTGTTTTCATCTTCTCTCATTTATCCCGTCCTTTGATTTCTCGTTCAACCTTTGGCCACTAGTTCATCCAGATCAACATCATCATTATTTTGTAGGTTTTCCTAGATTATTTCTGAGAGGATTATTTCCAAGGAAGATATTTGTTCCCTTTGAAGTCTTTTGAAGTGCGCAACTTCCACAATTATTTTCTAAATCAATAATTTTTTTTCAAAAGTCATCATTTTTCTGTCTTAGAAGAACATTCATTTTGATAACTAGCCATTAAACTTAATTTTAAAAAAGTTGTATAACTGCAAGTTTTTTGTGTTTTATTGGGTGTTTGCATAGTTGGCTGCTCATCTGCACACCAGGTTCTGATGATACTGGATCTCTTCATGCAAAAAGGACAGCAGACACAAGCCTCTAACTGAGGAAAAACAGAGGTTTCTATCTTCCACTTCCTCAACATTTCCAAAACACATTTGACATTAAAAAAATCTCAATATTTAAATGACACACTCTAAGTGGAATTCCTTCTTGCCAAAAAGTGCACTAGGCTTCCAAAAACTGCAGATAGGTGAAATGTTTCACTGAATTGTTAGCAACGTTGTCGTCCTTCAAGGTCTTGTTTTCATGACAACTGTCTGGGTTTAGTATCTCTGCTATCCAGGTATATTTGGATGAGTGGGACATTCTGGGGCTGTGAAGGGTTATCCATGGCCCTGTAGTGTGGAAACAAATGAAGGGAGCTGAAGAAAGAGCGTCACAGCAATGGGACTGTAACAGGGATATTCCTCTAAGGAAGATCCCAGGGAGTGGTTTGCACTATTGTGGGAGATTGCAGGCATAGCTGTGGCTGGGTTTAGCCTCCAGTTTCTGTGACAGTGCCTGTGAAGGGCATTAGGCTTCAGCATGGCTTAGCCAGATGTGCAGGGAACTGAACCGCCCATGGTGAAGCCAATGTGGGATTGGCCTCTGTGTTCAGTAATTCACGTACGTCTGTCTGTGGTCCAGTTGTTCCTTCTTCCTGCAGTACGAACCTCAGAAGCAGAGCGGTGGAATGGAAAGAAAGGACTGTTAGCTAGGGCCAGAAACTGCCTAATGGAAGTTCTGTCTCTTATCCTCACCATCTCACTCACTGTGCTTTGCATGTTTCTGCAGATAAGCCAGACCCACCTGCCGGAACACCCTGTGCATCAGACATACGGAGCTCCTCCCTCACTCTCTCTTGGTATGGCTCCTCTTACGATGGTGGAAGCGCAGTGCAGTCCTACACCGTGGAGATCTGGAACTCAGTGGACAACAAATGGACAGACCTCACCACCTGCCGCAGCACCTCCTTCAACGTGCAGGACCTGCAGGCTGACCGGGAGTACAAATTCCGCGTGCGAGCTGCCAACGTCTACGGCATCAGCGAGCCCAGCCAAGAGTCTGACCTGGTCAAAGTTGGAGAGAAACAAGAAGGTTAGTTCTTAAGAGAAAAAAAACCCCCAAAAAATGAATTCAGTTAAACTCTATCCTAACATTTCCTTGGTGAGGCCAGGCAGCTGCACACGCTCCTGCCCATGTGCTGCTGTGTGGGGGATGCTTGTGCTGGCCGTGCGAGTGCTGAAAGCCCTTCACAGACTTCTGTGGCTGTCTGAGCACATAAGATTTGTGTGTGTGCAGTGTGGAAACTTGGCTTCAGGGATCCCAAATCCCTGCCTTGTGAAAGCAACCAATAATTCTCCTCCCAGCTTGCCATGTGAGTGCTGCCTGCCAGACTTCTGCAGTGCAGTGCACAGGTAATGGGAGACAAAACTTTTCACACAGTCAGTCCATGCCCACTTGGAAAAATTGTTTGGTGGATCACCTGAAACACACCAATGGATTCATTATAGTTTATACTGGACATGCCATGGAAAAACAAGCCATAGACACTATCCCAAATTAGCTTTTGGAAAGAGTAAGTGTGCTGCTGGTAGCCAAGCACAGAATATGCAGCAGAGTTGGCATCATGTACGTAGTTGTAGTTCCCATGCTTTCAATCCCACCAGGACAGAGCACCTCAATCCTGTTGCCCCTGGTACACCCATCTTGTGAATTCAAGGCTATCCTACTTAGCATGTTGGGTTTGCAGCATTATGGAAGCTAAAAAATACTTTTAGGGTTTTGGTTACAGTTGTGTGTACTTTCAAAATACTTTTCAGTATCTTTTACTTCTTAATTTTTGCTTAAGATCCTCTCAAAGGACTAATAGGAAGAGTTGGATTATTGTAGAAATTATTCAGAAACTAGTACTAAAATTTGAAACAAACTAATATCAGCATTATTTCTCAAAAACAGAGACTGCGTATTTTTGTGCGTACCCACATCTACCTGCTGTGCAAGGATAACTTTGATAGTCATCTCACCAAAAATCCCAGAGCAGGGATAATCCATTTTGCCATTTTTTCTGCCTCTGAGGAGTGGATTCTGTGTTGTATCTCTCCCTCCTTACTTATGTATGCAGGGCTTTGGAGATTTAAGTAACCTTTGTGAAGTTATCTTTTCCTGCCAAAGCAAGACCAAAGGATAGCAGAGTGATGCAGCATCACACAACTGTGGAAGCCTCTCAACAAATATTTCTAAATAAAAGGAAATCATATTTCTCCTCGAGTGCTAAATTGGATGCATTCTGAAAAATTACTTCCCTCTATTTGCAAGATTTAAAACCCAATCTGAATCAAAATGCACCTTCTCTTCAAAGAGGGGAAAAAAACCCATCACGAGTAGCAATAAAACTGAAAGGAAGTTGGCTCTTAGTAATAAAATTCCCTGTGTTCGAATGCCCTCTTTCTTTAGTTGCTGGACAAACACCTTCTAAGGCTGAGGACCTGACTCTTCCCTACATTTGTTTTTCCAAGAGCAAGCACTACCTGCACTGGACCAAAGCAAGCAAGCTATTTTTCTTTTTAAGACTGAGAGTTTTCTTACACAGATTTAATACAAAAAGGTTAAAATATATATGAATCGTTGCAATACATATGGGAAAAAATAAAAAAGGAACAAAAAGTTGGTTTGTGTGAAAAGAAAATGTGTTCTGTTTGCAGGAGGGTGGGTGGCTTTGTGCTTTTAATCCCAGGGCTTCTTGATTTCAATTCTTGATAGTGCAGCTAGTGTGGAAAAAAAGCAAGTCATCTAAAGCATGATTTTTCAAGTGTGTGAATATAACTGGTGTTTTGATTAAAGGCAGTGAAAAATGCACGTGTGCAGCACCTGTCAAAGTCAGGACTTTAAGCTGCCATCTCTGCAAACACTTAGCTGAGTAACTATGGATTTTCAGTGGCTGCCAGGAAGTCTGATTACTGATTTTCATACTGAGGTGCACAGGGCATATCAGCAATCTCAATATAATCTTACTGAAGAAAGGCATGGCTACATTTTCACTGTGCATTTAAAGAAAGCTGCTACTAAGATAAGGCTGTAAATCACAACAGATTGAAGTGCACATTGCCATATTTGAGGAAAATTTGGTGCCTTTGACTCACTTCTGAGAAAGGTTTTAGCACAACTTCTCAGCACTTACGAAGCTCAGATATGTTCCACTTATATAATTTAGGCTTCCACTGGTGGACCAAAATGTTTCTAGCTCATGGCTTCAATACAGTGTCGCTGCAGAACAGGGAACTGACTCCTTGCCTAATCAGTATTTGGCAGACTTTAACTCCTGGCAGCGTGGCTGGGATCAGCTCCCTTACACAGCCCTTAAAAGGGGAGGAAAATGTGATGTGCTCTGTGCAAGAGTGGTTTGTAGCTGAGGAAGATCTGAGGACAGTTACCCTGCGTGGGGAAGGCTCCTGTACCTCCCTGCTCTTCTGGTAGATCTCTGCAAACCAGCTCGTCTCTGCTGCAACATACAAGGGTCACAACTCCAGAAAAAAAGAGGGAAAGGCTTTAGCAACAGACTGTATTTCATAGAATCATAGAATATTATGAGTTGGAAGGGACCATAAGGACCATGGAGTCCGTACCAGCACACTGATGGAGCATTTTGTGTTGGATGGGAAAGGGTGATGCACCAGGCCAGCTCTCTGCTCACCCTGCACCCTTTTTTCCTGTTGTTTTCTCTTCATCCACTATATAATAACTCTGTATTCTCCAGCACCTAGCAGCACCCACAGCACTGCATTAATGTTTCATAACATAAATCTGTTGGCACAGGGGATAAATGCCTTGGTTAGGCTTGCACTCCTTGATGGCAAAGTGCAGTTTCAGCAGCTACAGGGAGAACTGAACAGGTTACTGTGCCACTGCCTTTGCAGTTCCTTGGATTGCTGGTCATAGCCACAGGTCTCAGGAGCAAACCCAGGCAGTCTGAGTAATACAAAACAACATTCCAGCCATAGCCCCTTCCCCCTCATACCTGCAGTCTGAAAAATTTGTGTGGATGCTTTGCAGGGAATCTTTTCATTTACAAACTTTCTTAATATCTGGCTTTCCAATCCCAAAAAAGGCATATCAAGTTCAGAAAAGAATTCGTTGTTGAACCCGAAGTGTTACTGGTTTTATCATTTTTCATTCATTTTCTATTTCCCTGAGGCATTCCTAGAGGTATTTCTTAGATGACTTTGAACTAATGCAGTATGCTGATGTTTCTAATAGGCAGGTGTAATAGACAAGTACTGCAAACCACATGAACTTAATGTATTCAGAAACAGTGACTAGATTGTCACTGTGTGGTCAGTAGTCATGTAGAAGTGGTGAAGAGATTTTAATTACAAAGTTAATGCCCAAACTCCCTGGCTGCTTTCTGCTGCTTTGCCATAGCATCTATCAGTTGTCCATATCACTGTGTATAATTTGACTGTCTTATGTAAGTACCATATCCTATATAAAAAGTTATTCATGTCTTTTTATTTTCCTCCCAGAACCTAAAGAGGATGAAGCGGAGCTATCTGACGATGGTAAGAAGTGCACATTTTAAGTGGGACATATACAAATCTGTGGTTTTAATTCATGTTTTCTGGAGGTTTTAATCATGGTCCTTAATACCTCTTTGTAGAGGGGAAAGAAACAGAGGTCGAATACCGGACAGTTACTATCAACACTGAACAAAAGGTGTCAGATGTCTATAACATTGAAGAAAGACTGGGATCGTAAGTACTATATTGTGCTTTTGAAGACACAGGGTTTTCGAGGCTACCAGTCAATTATAAAGATCATGTGCATTCATTCTTTGACAGGGTCTTGCACTTTCAACATTCCAGCCAGGCTGCAGTAAAAATAGATTTTAACATATGTTGGCCTCCACTCCATAAAGATCCTTTACTCTTATTGACTGATCATTTTAAACAGCCACTACATGTATTTGTGGCAAGGAAAACAGAGCCGACAAATGAGCAAAGCTAGAGGATTCATTTGTTTTTCAGTGTTCTAAAAGCTATCTGAAAAAAAAAAATAGGCACATATTGTGTACTTGCATTTCCATTATATCCATTAGCAGTAATAAGATTATCCTGCCCACAGGCTAGAATCTCTGTTGACAGGGGTCATAATCCCAAGAGCATTAATAGTATTGCTAAGAGAAGGTCAGTGATTAGCCTGGCTGTGTTTCTCAGGGCTCGAACTCGTGGTTGTGTGAACTGCATGCCATGATAATCTTCCAGTGATTTGTGCTGAAGGCCAGGGGATCCTGAGCACTGCCATTAATAAATCTTGAGAAGTGTAATGGAGAGGTAGAACTGTATATCTACAGCAGTGTGCAATAGTAATGATAATAATAACACTGAAGCCTCGAGCATTCACATTCTGATTCCACCTCTCTCCTATGCCTGAGACATCTCATCTGCTGTCCCTTCAGAGGTGTGTGAGCTGGAGAAAACTGTGTACAGAAAGACTTGAGTCACATGAGTTAAAGCCTGGTAGGAGTCCAGTTTTTGAACCTTTATGTAAAACTTGCTCATTGGAATGGCAGGGCATCTCTAAATGTGGTATTCATTCAGAAGTTCTTGCAGATTACTCAGCACAAAATCAGTGTAGAATAATACTTGATATTAAGACATTATTTCATGATGGAGTGGTTGTGTTGGAATATTTAGTAAAATGTTGCTATTCATGGTGGCCTATACATTGCAAAAACATTTTATGGAAATAGTTATATATTTTCAGGGGAAAATTTGGACAAGTCTTTAGGCTTGTTGAAAAGAAGACTGGAAAAGTTTGGGCAGGAAAATTTTTCAAAGCGTATTCTGCTAAGGAAAAAGAAAACATAAGGGATGAAATCAGCATCATGAACTGTCTACATCATCCAAAACTTGTCCAATGTGTAGATGCCTTTGAAGAAAAAGCCAACATCGTTATGGTCTTGGAAATGTGAGTATCAAGCAGATCGCACTGGCAAAGCTAATAATGGTGAAAATAATTGTGTATACAAAAGTAGCAACTTACCCAGATGTGGGACTGTCAAAAGCTGCAGGATTTGCAGGGCCTGGATGGCTTTCACATCTTGCAAGCTTTTGTAGTTATTTATCCAGCTTGTTTAAACTTTGTAAGTGAATCTGTGTTGTACCTTTCAAAAACCTGTGAAGATGTGTTACCGTTTTTATTGTCTCGTTTGCTTGCGGTTTTTAAGTATATGTGGTGGGCTTTTGGAGCTCACTCTTTTATTGCCAGCTTGGGAGAGAAAAACTCCTGCATTTTGGACTTTAATTTAGAACCAAAAATGTGGTTTAGGAGGAGAAATTTTTTTCTTTAGGCATTTCTAAACATATATTGAAGAAGCTTGTGTCAAATTTCACTGAAACACTGATCAGTTGTACCTTGCAGAGAATTGAATGTTCATGCACAACAGGCAGTAGGAGAGAAAGATGTGGTTCAGAATGCAAACATCTAAGCTACATTTTAATAAAATAGTAGAGTTTTCATAAAAAATTCATCATGACAAATTTATAGTGCTTAAGAGATATTAGGAGCACTTCAATTTTCATCATATCCAGTTTTTTTATTTTTAAGAGACCTTAAAGGATTAGCCTGGTGTGGTTTTCCTGCAACACATAAATACTCTGATTGCAAAACATTTATTTATGACAAGGGAGTTCTATATAAAAAATCTGCACAGGGAAACACAGCGAATATTTTAAATCTAGATCAGTAGATGCAGAAAGATTGGTTACACTGAGTGTTTCCCCAAAAAAATAATTAAACACAAATTGATCTGCCCCCAAGGTCAATACCCAGATTCTATGTGATGGGCCAGTGTAGCAGCTGCAGAAAGGAATCTCTCCTTCACTTGAAAGTCATTGCACTCTTCATCTAAAGCTATATAATTAAGGCAGAATTTGAAGACAGGCTCTGTTGCTGTCTTGTTCTTGCTGAGTAAGATAGCAGTACTTATTTTTCCTCCCAGAAATTGTTCACCATGAGCTACTCTTGTCACAGCACTGTGGGGAGCAGCAGAAAAGCACCACAGAAGCAGTGCTGTAAAAGCATCTCACAGGGCTGTGACTTGGCTACCTTTGTATTTGAAGGTAGCAGATTTTTATTTCCAGAACAAAACAAAACAAAAAAAAATGAAAAAACCCAGAAGGTTCAGGACATGTTTGTGCACAAAAATTCATTATAAGAAAAGAATCTGCATAGTTTGGGATGGAAAGCAATGGTCAGGCTTCACCAACAATAATGACCCACGTGACCAATGTTTGCATCATTCATAATGCACCTTCATGGTTTGGATCCCACACGTGTTGCAGTAGCAGCTGGAAGGAAAATTAAATCCTGCTCCGTGCTGATGTTTTTCCCAAAAAGTTGCATCACTTACTGTTCTGCCACTTCACCTGGTTCATGTGCTGTCTGATGTGAGAAGGAGAAGCAGTTTTTTTGCTGGCTGGAAGCTCTGAGTAAGATATAAATTGTTTGAGGCAAAAGAGACTATATATCTATTTTGCTTGCTTGGCACTTGCTTAGATTGTGTGCAAACTACTACTGCACTGGCATATTTCAAAGATGGGATTTTACAACTCTGGGACTTGTGTGCAAGAAGGTGTTTTTATTTTTAGATTGAGCAGTTGAGCAAGCTGATGATGGTAAGGGAAGGAAACCCTACTTAGCTTGGAACTGGGAGCTGGCAGACCTAATGGAAAACAAGAAGATGTATAAAGAGTCTGGAATAGCATATGGCTTTACACTCCATTAGTTCCCCCCTGACAGCAAAGAGGCTTTACTTTTTGAAAATACAGAAAACCTTATAATAAAACAATTTTAAAATGTGTATTCTGTGATTCCATAGATTCCTCTATGACCTCATTTAGAGAAGACTGAAAAGAGGAGAAAATTGGAGAGAATGAGAGATTTAGACTCTGTACTAGTTGTGGCTGTTTGAACAAAGCCACCTTCTCCTTCTGTGTCTGGGTAGAACCTGATCCACACTGGTTTGGTTCAGCTTCCTAACCTGGCAAAAATTAGACTTGATTTGGCTCGGGATATAAATGCAGCAATATTCATTCTCTAAATGCATTGCAGTTTAATCTAATTTTTCTATCAGAGTGGCTAGAGCTCAGCTCCCATGGTATAACCAGCATGTGGATGTATTAACAGTAGTTAATTTCCAAAAATGTGCTAAAAAGTGGTGCTCGAAACAATGATACAATTTCTGAAAAGTTTTCCTTTTAGGGATCTGAAAAGGATGGCAGTTTAATAGTAAAAATAAATCATCACTATCTGTGTTACACAGTCAAAAGCAACTGGCATATTTTAGTATTAGGATGATTATCATTTGGAAATGCACCGTGCTACAGACATAAAAATTTTGCCTGCAGATGTTTTCATAAACACTTCCATAGTGGTTAATATCTTTCACTGAAGCAACAAAACACTAGATCCCCCAAATGTTTGTTCAACAGCTCTGGCCATATTATTGCTTTATGTCACAAGCATGCTCTAATAAAACACAACCTCTCACTTTATGCTATTCTTACTATTTTCATGTTCATAGGAAACTGCAGTAGCATTTCTAATTACATACTTTCTGAAATCTTATAGCCAAGGCAACCAGTGTGTCCAGAACTCCAGATGTTTCAATTTTGGTTTGGTACATGAGAGATATAATCATATATCTGGCAACCTGCAAACATTGCAAGGCCAGTTTTCGTTTGTGTGTTTTCTTTCTCTAACTGAAATGTGCAATTACATTTGGCAATAATCATGAATGCTGCAAAATATTAAACCATATAAAGACTATGGTGTATTTAATTTAGAACAGATTTCTAAAAGCAAAGCAGCTCATCACCATTTGCTCCTTTCTCTATGGGTCATTCACATGCAGCATAAGAAGAAAAAAGTATTTCCCATGTTTGGATGCAAGCAGATAAACCAGTTCAGTGATTGCTCAGAATTTAAGACAAAAACCAAAATCAAAACAAAAAGAACACCAAAAACCAAACCCAAAACCCTCACCAAAAACAACAAACCACATGCTTTATTAAATCTAGGTTAAACGTCCCACTTTACTTCCACTAACAGTTCAGTCCAGGAGATTCTACCCTGGAAAGATCAATTATTTCACATCTTTAATAAGCATACAAATGGAATTGTCCTACAAGGAGTGTGATGAGGGCTCAGCTAAAAATACCAGCACTGAAAGTGTTGTGGGTTATATCCTTGTCCTGTCATAGTTAAGGAGGAAATTCCCTCTGAGCTCAGCCGGGTCAGTCATTTACCCTTTGAGCTTTGCATTCCAGTTAACCATATCATCTGAATTCTTCCTTCTTCAGCCTTTGTCATGCTCAATCTCTCTTCTCCCAAATTTTTGCTCATCTGCCAGAAGTTTTGTCCTCTTTTTCTGGGACCCATTCTATGTGCTTTAGTTTTCTTTGTTTCTACATTATGTTCTCTGCACTTGTGTAGTGATGGATCACAGGAGGGGAAGGATGCAGCAAGAGGCGTGTGCTCGGAGTCTGCAGAGCTGTTATGAGCCCATGGCAGCAGGGTGACACTCACATGGCACACACTTTGCTCTCAGCTGCAGGTGGCTGAATCCTAAAGGCAGGATGTAAATCCCTTGCCTGGGATAACAGTATCGGTGTTTCACAGTCCTCACCTGGGACAAAGATTCAGGATGGAAAACATCTACCTAAGAGGTGATGCTTCCCATGCGATCCTTGTGCCATTACAAAACACAGACTGCATCCTGAAGTGACTTGGACTCACTGAATTTCTGTAAAAGAACCAGTTTGATTGCTCCCCAAATGAGAATGTTACAGAAATCCTCTTTTTATTCTGTCTTCATAGGGTTTCTGGAGGAGAGCTCTTTGAACGCATCATTGATGAAGACTTTGAACTCACAGAGAGAGAGTGCATTAAATACATGAAGCAGATTTCAGAAGGAGTTCAGTACATTCATAAGCAGGGTATCGTCCACTTGGATTTGAAGCCAGAAAATATTATGTGTGTCAACAAGACCGGTACAAGTATCAAACTCATTGACTTTGGACTCGCAAGAAGATTAGGTAATGACTTCTCTGCCTATTTCAATATAACAGGGGAAAGGGGAAGGACAAACAGTAATTCATGCTGCCTATTATATTCTTTCATGTATAAGGAGTATAATGAGCAAATAATGTTTCCTGTAAATAGGTCTGGGTTTAGGAAAAAAGAAAAGGGGAAAAGGTGTTCAAGAGTCAGAGTAGGGCACCTCATTTTCAAGAGGAGTGTGCAGTGAGGTGTACACAACCTACCTGCCTGTTCCTATGGGTGGGGCATCCCTGCAGACTACAGCTAAAATACACAGGAGTAGTAATGTTAACAAATATTTACATTTGCTATAGGAAACCATAAATCAACTGCTCTCTAACTGAATACTTTGTGAATACTACAAAACCTTGACATTTTAGTAAGCGCAGGAATTATGGTGATGTTCTAGATGCCTTTCAGATCTGGATAATTACAGCCAAATTACATTTCCCCATTAGTTTTATCATTTCTTGTCCTAATAACAGCAGGATGTTGTCATACATGTTAAACATCAGAGGAATTCTATAAGGAACTGTGTAATAGCACTAATTAAAAATAGAACAATAGGGGGAGCTCCCATTTCACAAGCTCCTCCTCTTCCCAAACTGTTTTAGGTGCTTTCTGTCGTTCATTTTGGTCTAAGATTCCAACATGCTCTGCAACTTGAAAGCCAAAGACCTTCAAGTGTTCTTGTCTTCATATTGCTCAGTGTTAGTTCAGCTCTAAAAAGCAGCCCTCTAGTTGTGCTTTCAGTGTTAAACAATATCAACATCACACACTGATCTTTGTTAATCTTGTATTTTCACAAAAGAAAAAGAAATCATTCCAGGAATTAAGAGGAACAAAAGTAGTTCATGAACCTGTTACACTGGGAGAGCTGAGATCTGTGTCTCTTCTGACAATAATTGATTGGGACAACTCCTATGAATTCTTGCTCTCTGTATAAAGGGGCCCACAGCTAGATTCTTACTTGCAATCTTTTGTCTTCCTTCTTTAAACAAAACTATTTTTAATACTTATTAAAAAATAGAACACTGATTTTTTAAAGCGTACAGTCTGGAACTACTACCACTTAGTTTTTGTCACCTGCCTAAGTGCTACTCATCCTACTTCTTCTGACACTTAAGTAATAGACTACTGTATTCCCAAGGATATAATTTTGGTAAAACAAACAAAAAATGGTTTGTTGAACGAATAGGGGAAAACAAATCCACTTTTCAGAATTTTAGATGATGTTCAGCTCCAAAAGTGTGTTACATGAATTTCGGTCACATGGACACTGTTAACTTATCAGAGATAAGAAGTTTCTTTTATTTATTAAAAAAAACAGATCACTGCCTTTTATGTTCCTTCACCAGTATGGAGCCAATAGTGTTCTGGGAACATGAACTGGATTTTGTTCTTATTGAAGAAACAGATGAATTGTTAACTAAGTTCCAGTGCTGATGTCTTTTGTTATCAGAGGTGTGTGAAAGACTAGCCCAGGGTGTTCCAGCTCTCAGCCTGAAAACTATACATTTACTGCTGCACTGAGTGGATTTCATCAACAAGAGATATAATGTAAACACAGAATGGCCTTTTTATAGAAACTCCTTCAACTACCTTTTTAACATCAGGCCACAGTTAAACTGACATTTAGCAAATGGAAGATCCTATTTTCAGTAGCCTGTTGTTCATATCCATCAGCTTTTCCATTTTTCTGGTACTCTTGCAGCATCACAGTGCATGGCACAGCCAACACCAGGTTGTGAGCTGCTGCAGCCGTGCCATGGCTAGCAAACGTCTGAACTGCAGAAAACTTCCCTTGATGCAGAAGGGTGAGAGCTATGGGCACTGGCTCCAATTTCAATTTTGCAATACGGTACATTCATTTGGCTTAATATGTCGCTAATTCTTGCCAAGTTTCATTATAGGTATTTGCTACTCTGGGTAACTCTGTTGTGTGGGGCACTTCTATAGGAAGAGAAAGCGCCCTACCATTCCATGCCCTTAAAGCAAAAGCACTGTGTTAGTTGGGAAGACAGTTGTAACATGTTGCTTGAGATGATTTCCAAAAGTAGAGAACAACTTTTGCTGTTTCATTTACTTACAAAAATTGCCAAAAACACTTCCCACTGACGCACAGTTCTTGTCAGTTTTCTTACATGGTGCACTGAGGGCATGTTCCTCCACTTGTGTTCCTTCAAGCCTTGTGGTTTTGAAATTGATTGTCAAAGTCACTTTGGCATTGATAGATGTGGGACTGGAGCCCTCATCGGGACCTGACCCTGACTGAGCAGAAACTGCTCAACCAAGGGATTGCTGAAGGGAGCAGTGGCTGATTCAGCACTTCAGCTTCGGAGATTTACTAATTTTTTTCTGTAATTAGTGCAAACTAACGCCTCTAAATATTCAGCGTTCTGATCACTTTTAAAGATATTAGGATCAGCTCCTTCTGCAGTCATCTTCTGCAGCTAATTAGTTCTCTTGCACTCTCAGGAAATACCAAAGCTGCAGTGGGATATTTTCCTGACCTTTTTTGGTGTGCTGAGGAACACATGTAGAAAATTGTTTAAGATAAACTTCTTGAGGAGAAAAGAGAATGATTTTTGAGTACGGTAAAGATTTTTTTTTAATCAGTTGATTATACACAATGTCAGCAGCAGTTTCCAGATAGCTTGTCAGCTTTCTATCTGAACTAAGGGATATCCAAACACAGATCCTACTTGTGTACTAAGCTTGTAAACAACTGGGTAAAGATTTGACATATTATTGCATAGAAAAGGTCTTAGTCTTTTCCTTTCTTTTTTTATACACAGAAAATGCTGTATCAGTTGTTTCACACTTTATGCTTGCACTCAAATGCCATGTTTTCAAAAAAGCCCCCCACATTTCTCTGACCTATGGGCAGTGCATTTCATACACCAGCCTTTGCATACACAGTGGCTCATGGTAGTTTACACAGTGCACACAAAGGCTCCAAACTTGGATGTGAAAATCTGAGCCTGAGATTTGGACAATCACGATGAAGCTTTTGGAAAATAGGTTCATTGTGATAAATTTCACTAATTTTTCATAAGGACAGTTTAAAAAAAAATGTAGGTATTGACTTTAAAAAGGCAACAAATGGGAAAATGGAATCTTAGGCTTTTCATTTGCACTTGGAAAAAGAAGAGTCCTCATGGCCACTGTGGAGAAGATGCTGCCCTTGTTTTGGGATAAGTCACTTTAGATTGGATTTTAGAAAAAGGATCCTACTTACTGTGAGAAGAAAGCTCTGGTTATGTGACTGTAGGGATGTTGTGGAATAGTTTCTGAGTGTGCTTTTTAAGGGCTAGTTGGAGATCTGGCAGGAGGGTCTTGATGTTGGTGAACTTGCATGGGAGGATCTGGATGATTTCCTGCAGCTGCTCCCAGGCATTCTTCTGGCTCTTTCTGTCTCTGGAAGTGGGTACTCCCTGCATGGGGGGATCTCTGAAAGCAGGGAAAACGTGAAAATAAGGCTTCTGCAGTTAATTTACTATGAGCACACCTGAGCAGAGCAAAAAGGGTTTCATAGCATTTAAAATGGGGAAACTGGCACAACTGTGTGTGAAGTGCTATGGTAGTGCTTAAAAGTTGCCTCAAGCGTGGTGTTCAGTCATTAAGCAAGTTCTTAACCCCATTTATCCTTCAGAATTCATTGGGTAAGTTGGGGATTTGCATACTAGCTTAGGTGTTTGATTGCATTCCATGAAATACCTTAAGGGCTTTCAGTGGAGGTGAGTGTGGGAGTGGAATCAGTACTGGGATCGGTGTTTCTGTCGCAAAACCTGGTAAAGTAATATCTGGTAAATAAATACATTTATTAAAATTCAGTGGTGTGGACAAGTCACCTCTTTTGTAGCCTTCTCAAAACTTTTGATTTGTTGCTGTTTGAGGGGGTTTTAAGCTTTTCTCTTTATTATAGAGCTGCAAATATCTGTACTCGTGGTAACCTTAACAGGGCAGAATTGGAGTCTGTTACATCTGTTTTCCTTCCCATCCTTATCTGTTTTATTTAGATGGTAATCTCTTTGGGACAGCAACAGGTCCTCACTAGGACATTCTACTGTGCCTAATCTGGATACTACTCTTGCACAAAAGATCAACATAACGCAATGAATCTCACTTAAGACAAATACTGATTGCTGAGGCACATGTGCAGACTGGACGAGAGTTTCTTGACCTAAATTTAAGCCTGTTTCAAGTCAGAAACAATTTATTTTCTGATACTTTTATAGTACAATTCTTTTATTGGGATGTGGGTTTTTTCCCCTAGCCACTATACTATTTCTTAGTTTTCTTTCTTGCTCACCTTGCTTGTTCTTTTTTTTCTTCCCATCCTATTTAGAATGAGCATTGATGAAAACAAGCCCATTGAGATTTGCCTAACAATTTCTAACCTCATGACTTGCACTGTGTTTCACACTACAACTAGAAGTCAGGCATATCACTCAGTTGCTCTCTGGCAGCATAAACTGTCACTACTAGGTCATGGTTGTTCTGCCTTCAGCACTGTGTTTTCCAGCAAAGCAATACTGGTGGGTCAGCACAAGAAAAAACATCAAGTGACTGCATATGTCTCACAACCTCATACTGGCAGCAGTACCTTCATTGCAGGTCATTTTAAAAGCATTCCCATTGTGTTTAAGCAGAGCCAGGTGCAGAACACCTGTGCTACAGGCCAGCCCAATAAAAGTAGGGACTACCCACTGGGTGTGCTGGGTAGGTGAGGCCAGTTTTACTGATCGGCAGGGATGTGATAGGTAAACATAATCTGCTCTTCTTGTCTCATCACTGGGCTGTGCCACTTCAAATTTCAGAGACATGCAACCCACCATTGATTTTCTTTCTTGTTTACCCTAAGAAAAAATGTGTTGGACTGAAATAGCTATTTCTTATTACTATAATTTTATCACTACTGGTTCTTTTTAGCACAACATGCAGGTCCCTTAGCTTGGGTCAATCTTGGATAATTTGTGAAAACTTTAAGTTCTTTCTAACGCTGGGTTCCTGCAATCTTCTTGTGCAGCCGCTAAAGGGACAGAGGCTCAAGTACTTCAGGACATCCAAATGTGAATTATACACTGACAGTTCTTCTCATTCTTAGACTTGGTCTTCTGGAAGCTTCTTGCAATAGGAACTTTCTTATGTGATTGTACAGTGCTGTATGCTCAAAGATGCTTAATAAATAATATTTTATTTCTATATGTGTATCAGCTAAGGAAATAGCAGTTCAGCTGTTCTGATAAGGATCTTTAGCAAAATCACAACTATCAGGGCAAAATGAGTTTTCCTGTTACTGGAGAATAACTGGTTTTAAAAATCTGCATTCAGCAGTTAATGTTTTTCTCTTTCACTTTTCACAGAAAATGCAGGTTCTCTGAAGGTTCTCTTTGGGACACCTGAGTTTGTGGCTCCAGAAGTTATAAACTATGAACCTATTGGATATGAAACAGATATGTGGAGTATAGGAGTTATCTGCTACATTTTGTGAGTACCTTAACACACATTCTGACATAGAAAATTTTCATCTACTTCTGAAGTTTTCTCCAATTTTCAGGCCTTTTGTATTCTAACTAGCAGCTCCAGAGTGTTTAATAACAATTCTGTGTTCTCTGAGGGGTGCAATTGGTGAACTGCAGAACTAGCAGTTTGGGAAATTCAGCCATTTAGTGTTGTACATCTTACATCATAAACCAGCAATGCTTCATTTAGAAAGACAATGTGACAGGATTTTATTATTAACTTTAAACTATTTTTCCTTTCCGGATATTAAAGAGAAATATTTGGGCATGCACTAATAGCCAATAATTCCCATTCTTTTATTCAAAGTGTGAAAATTTTTGTGAAACTTTGGGGTCTCATGGGACACACTAAAGGATCCCAGCATTACCATATCTGTTCAGAGTGCTTTTTAATTTATTACTAAGTACAAACCACTGGATAAATACATTTTATAAGCAGCATGGATTGAGCTCATGGAAACATTTTAGAGGATGGTTAGCTGCAGCTTTTTGTTGCATATTTCAGTATTAAATTTGATTTTTATATATGATTTGATAACACATGCTTATGAGTCTATAGAAATGTTTATGGAAATAGAATTTCCATGCCTAGAACAGCAAGCAATCTTCTTCCATCTGCGACTGTACACATTTGGTGCCATATAAATGAGTGTAAAGAGAAGCTTGGTTCTTTCTCCCTCACTCTAGCTTCAGCAGTCAGTAAATGGCAGATGAGCTTTGCACTCGTTCTTTTAAAAGGCTCCTCTCCAAGGCCGTGTTGCTTTATTACCAGAGTCCCCTCTGCCCTGGCTGCCCCGCTCCTTGGCACCCGGCAGTGCACACTTGTTTGCCTCATCTTCCCTCGGTCCTTCTGTGCTCCCTCCTGCCTCAGGAGCCTGTCCTTTGCCTCATGCTCTTCGCATTTCCAAACTAAGCCACATAATTTCCTTACTTGTCCTGCGCAAAAGCTGCCACGTCAAGTCCCTCTTACCCGCAGCAAAGACCGAATATTTCTGTTATCTTCTGTTTCTTATGTGAAGTGTGCTACGCTCTTCAAGGTCACTTTGCTCTGCCAGTTTATTTACAGGACTTTCCATTCACTTCCAGCCCTTCCTTCTAGATCTTGAGAGCTCGTTTGGATAGTTGCTTAGCTCAAATAATGCAGACCACACAGGCAGCGCTCGGATGACAAATTCACGTATATTGCTCTAGCTTTTGAGGTCTCCTGATGCGCAGGGAGGGAGGCAGGATGGGGATGCCGGGCACATCCATGGAGCCCGCATTCCCTCGGTGCTGCAGTGCCCTCTGGAGGCGTCCCTCACCCTGGGGAGCCGAGCATCGTGCACACTTTCGGGGAGTTCCACGGCTCTTACTGTCATTTTTTATCCAAGGGGGTGATCCTGGTACAGTACGGGTTTCATGCTGGGCAACACCAGCATCCTCCGAGCAGGCAAGGCAAAGGGAGCAGGTGAAACACGTGGATAAATGGTGAAATGCCTCACCAAACACCAGTCTGCCAGCACTGGCAGAACTGCTTCTTCCCAGTTTCACTGTGCCACCAGAAACAAGATATTTGGGTGCTGTACTATTCGGCTGATGGGGCTGGGTGGTGTTACACTGGATGCAGCCGATCTGATGTGCCTTGTGAAATACATTAAGAAGTTACTTGTTTGCTGAGGTGCATTTAACCTCTCACAAGGGGAAAGCTACATTACCCAAACATAATGAAGATTTTTTTTTATGCATAGCTATTGTCACAATAGTGATTAGCAATAATTGGCTTTTGTCTTTCTTGCCATAAGAATAAAGTAACAGAAGTTAGGAAAGACTTGTGAGTCATCACTTGGACTTTCCCTCTCCAACCCAGAGTGACAGGTTCGCAATCTGTCTCAACTTTCTGAAAGCCCAGCTATTTTTACAAACTCCTAACTATGAGCCATTATCCAAGATGGACCATCACATCATCATTGCAGAATGCAAATAAAAGCCATTGAGAACTGCATCTCTCTTTAGTTGTAGCTCTGCTTTCCTGTTTTGACTGTAAGCTCTGAACTGCCAAATCTTATGCACAAAGTGTAAGACTGATTCATTTGGGTCTGTCCCATGTACCATCACTGTGCTTGTAACTCAGCATGTGCACCCTCTCCCCCTGCCCTGGTGGGTGGGCCATGGAGGCAGAGGCGAGTGCTGCAGCAGTGCTGGACTTAAGGGCAGCTCTGCTACAGGCAGCTGATGGCCCAAAGGTGCTGTGTCCACCAGCTGATCCACATGAAGCAGCAGGGAGCACCTACTGCAATGACTTGACATAACATCTCTTTTAAGGTAGGATTCCAGAGTGCTGGGAGACATGTAACCTGCCTCGGAAGTGACTGTGCTTCCGTGATGTGCTGCGTGATGATGAATACAAACTGGGTTTAGCAAAGAGCTAAAGAGCTGAAGAGATCTCTATGAGTGAAGGGTCTTCCCTGCAGAAGAATAAATAGGTGGGATGTGATCTCAAGTAGGAAGCAGGGTGACAGCACTCCTCCAAAACCCTGCAGCAAAAGCTCTCTCCTGGCCCTTTGCTATGCAGGCATAAGCACAGGTATCACACTCCCTGTTGGGATCTGCATCTGTCTTCCTTATGGCACAACTGATTTAATCCCATCCTACAGTTCATGGGTTCCCTTTCCACATTTCTAAGCTACATATTAAATCCTTTTAATCTTCCTGGTTATCTTACTCTGTCCTGTCTCTTCATCTGTCTTTGTTCTTCCTTAAATTTCTGTGTTTGTATTCTCCACTTCATGTTTTTTATCTTCCACTTTTATCTTGCTCTCTGCCCTGTTCTGCATCACAGTACTGCCTTACATACTTAAGTTGATCTATTGCCTTAGAAATAACAGGCCACAAATATATAGCTTGTGTATATCATCTCCATTTATGTCTGTTGCAGAGTTTCTTTTTGCATTTACCATAATCTTTATCTAATGAAGGTTAAACCTCTTGAATTCTTTCCAGCTCTTTCTGTTCCATTTATTCTTCTGAGCTTTGCTGAATTTGCTTGTTGTTTTTTCTCTATTTCTAATTCTTTTCTGATGGATAGTGTTTCTAATATTTAGTAATCTGAAACAATTTCTGAATCGTATCTCTATTTCAAACCAATTTTCAATCCAAGATTTCAGCACTGCATGTACGTTCATTGAATGTGGATAACCCTTTTCCCTCTGGCACCACAGGATCTGATCAGTTTCAGGGAGGAATTGGCTGTGGCTGATTCAAACTTCTGCTTGCTTTCCAATAGTTCTTCTTGCTTCATTGGTGTCAGGCAGTGTATATTTTCAGTGTAGTTGATCTCTGTCAGTTAACATTTTTTAGTATACTGTATCTTAGGCTGTGTTTTAATATCACATTTGATCTTGCTGTATACTCTTCTCCTTCAGCACCTTCCTAATAGCACACACCCTGATTCTTCAAACATGTATTCGCTTTCCTTTTCATCTCTTCTGTTGTTCATCACTGCAGTTATCCCTCCCTTATTTGGCAGTTTGGGTCAGTCAAAAGATCTTTCAGCATCGTTCATCTTTGGGGTGTGCTGACTTGGACCTTTGATAAGGCAAGACACACCATGGCTTACACTCGGCTCCATGTCCTATTAAAAATTTATGCCTCTTTAATATAAAGATGTAAAAACGCTCCTTGTTCTTTACTTAAGGCAATTTAGGAAGGCTTTAATGTCAATATTGTACTGCTCAAAAGAAAATGCTTTATTTGTTCCGTGGCTCTGGCAAATTGTGTTTCCTCATTAATCCACGGGGCACGTGGAGCAAGGCTGAGAACACCCTTGCTTTAGCAATGAGCTTTCCTCCTTTACATGGGCTCAGTGGTCTGCCTGCTCCAGAGACAACCAGTGTGGCAGTCAGCCAGCCCTCAGCTAAGGAAAAAGTGGTTTTGTCCCACGGATGTGTCCACCCCATGAAGTAGCCTGAGACTATTTTTTTGTTTTATTTCACTTGTAAAAGAATTCAATTCCTACATGATCTCCAGGGTGCAGGCATTATGTGCTTATTTGACCTGCCCTGCACAGGTTTATCAGAGGCAGGTGAGATACTACTGTTCATACTGAGATCTGCTACTGGTTTTGCATTGCTAATGCAAGGCAAGAACTGTAAGGAGGAGCTCGGTGCCAGCAGTCCCAGTCAATTGCTGCTGCAAGCGCTGCCTGCAGAGGAACACTCAGAGTCGACATTTTGAGACAAATAGCAAAGTCATCTTCCCTGGACTAGTGGGAGTCTCACTGCAGAGATTTCCAGTTGAAATGTGGTGGTGTTTGTTATATAGGCAGTGCAACTGGGGTCCACATTGGACCATTTTGATCTTAACATTTCTAAGTCTGCACTCAGAGCTTTGTTAGAACAGACCAATAAACGTTAAGGAACTTCTAGAGGATAAAATATATTTCTTCTTTATTTAGAAGTGGAAACTGTGAAAGATTTTTTAAACAAATGGTTCTTAACATGCCAGGAAGATGCCTGGTTGAGTAGCTGGAAGAACGTTTGCAGTAAACAACCTGCTGCTGGTCTAACAGTAACATCGCTGTGTAAGCACAGAGTTAATTTTCGGGAGCAGTAGCTCATCTTTATCACTTCAGCATTCCAGAAAGAAATTGTTTCCATTATCTGTCAAAAGAGTTGCTGGACCATTATTACTTTAAATGGATATTAAGAAATGAACAACCAAAAGTTCAGACAGTGAAATCTGTGCTAAAGGTAAGAATTCCTGGTTCTGATCTACAGTAGTTGCTGGATTTTGTTTTCTGACTATGGACAAGAATCAAGTTCTCCTTAGAAGTATTTCCACAACAAGGCAACTGATTCACAGTGTAAAACTGTAGTAGAGAAAGTTATTTTAGCCTTATAAATTTTCAACAGCACATTCAGAAATACAAAAATAGGTTCATTGAAACGTTTGAATGGGAACTGTTACACTGGTGTTTGGACCTGACAAAGTGAATGGAGGCTTAACCACTAACCACCTTGTAATTTACCAAATGCATGAGATCGAGCAATCCTACCACAGCATTCAAGATTTTATCACATAATCCTGCCATGCAATTCTAAAATAAATACAAAACCAAATTAAATAACCCTCCAACAACACAACGCAAAAAAAGCACCAACCAAAGCATTGAAGAATTTTTTTCCTCTCTAATCTTCTATTTATCTTCACCCCTCAAAACCTGTGTCACACACTGTGCCCAGAAATTTAGGTTGTCATTATAAGCACTGCCTCTTTAGGAGGTGCAGAGCAGTGGTGTTTCCACAGGAAGCAATGTCTCTGTACCTATAGCAGTCTTTTTGGCATGCAGATGATCTCTCAATACTGCAGCTTTAAACTCTGGAAATAGGCCAAAATGCTGTCTAATGTAGCACAAGAGCTGCAACAACACTATTTGTGGTAATACTATGCAAAGGTCACCTTTGCCATGCTTTGATCAAGTATTGAAGGGAAATGGGATTGTTCCTGCTCTGGCTGCCCAAGTGTGTGCTCTGGAAGCCTAACTGGATGAAGATGTGCATCTCCTCTGCTGTCAGTGAAGTAAAGAAATACTTCACAGAGCTGGCCCTGTCTAAGCCACTGAACTGGCTGAGAGATTACTGTACTTACTAGAGTCTGAAAAGAGACAACCTTGCAGTCAGTATCTGGAACCCAAAACCAGAAGCGCAGCCTGCATGAGATTTTTTCACTTTCTAAAATGTTAAGGAGAAAAGATGTTGCCCTAAATAAGAAAATGCATAGCTGTTGGGGTGGGGGTAGGTTTAAGGCCCTACAGGAATGCTCTCTGGGTTCCAGGACAGAGGTTTCAGTGGCTTCACTGATGTCCCTGCTGGCCATGAGGGCAGGGCAGAGTCTCTCAGAGCTGTGCCAGCTCTGCAGTGCTGTCAGGCACAAACCTTCTCTCTTCCAGTAAAGTGTCAAACATAGAGAACAGTCATGGTAAAGTTGGTTTATATTAGCATTTTTTGGTATGTCAATCTTACAGTTTTGGTAATTTGTGCTTGTTATATCTTCATAAATGGTTTTATGTCACCTTGCACATTTAGGAAGTCCTGCTTCGCTGTTGTATTTGAATGCACCCCATATAATGGAAAGTAAGACAGCAAATACATTCTGTTCTGATTTACCTTGTTCTGCCTGAGAATAAACAATCCTTTTATCTTCATCTCATGTATTATTACTAACAAGTTTCTGAAGTATACACATAAGATTCTGGACTCCGCTGTACTGCACACAACTTCCAGAAATGGTAAAAGATTTAGTATGTGCTCTGTCTGAGACTTCAAAGAGTCTGTGTTTCTGCCTGGCGTATAGAAATAAAATCCTCAGGAACAAATTCCAAATGAGATTTTGAATGTAATTAGAAACAAAAAAGAAACAACATAACTTTGAAGAAGGAGTTCATTCTATATTATGAATCTAATAGCTCAGTTATTTGACCCCAAACTTCTTTTCTGCCAGTCAGTTCTGTGATATTCAGTGGCATCGTGATAGCCATATAATATTATATCCATACAGTATTTCCAGAACCCTAATAAGTTAACGTGATCCCATATTTAAAAGAAAGAAGTACTATTGTTGAAATCTAAGTGGTTGTTTTAACTGGTTAACACAACTGTACAGAGAAAACAAAGTCTGTAAAATTTCATGAAGATTAGGTTATTCTGTAAATTGTGTGCCAGGAAGGCCTGGAAAACTGACTAACTTGTAGTCCTAAGGAATAAGCAACCTTTCACCTGAAAGTTTTTGCTGAAAGGGCAATATATACAGGCATCAAAGGTATCCAGATGCACAAAGGCATAGTATAATAAAGGATAATGCTCAACTGGAGAAAAATATTCTGCAAAAATGACACTGTGATGTTCTGTAATTGCCTTTCACTGGCAATTTATCAGTTATATTGGGTAAAAAGCCTTGGAAGCTCAACTAGGTGATAGGAGAGCGTTATTTCCATTTCATGCCTCATAATGACTGATTGAGAACATAAAGATCAAATTACTTTTGGATGCATCTGCATAACTCCACAGCCTGCAGTGATGTAGCACTGTTTTATCTGTCTATATAATGCAGGGTGGGTTTATTTATAAAACAGCCCCGTGGATTTCATTATTTCATTATGCATCTTTCTTCTTGGGCTCTCTCTGCAGGAATCAATGGAGTAAAATGTACAAAAACCCCCTTGGTTTGACAGTAAAGACAGGAAGGTCACCCTGAAACTAGATGATACCCAGAGGTCCCTTTAACCCTAACAATTCTGTGATTTTGTTCAAGTGTCAGGAAAAGAAAAAAAAATTCTACTGAATTTAGTTTGAAAATGCCAGTATTAGTTATGCAGAACTGGACAAGCCATTTAACAAACCAGTATGCTCCAATTTCACCTAATTCTAATTCTCAAAAATGTCTTGGGGAAAAGGGAAAGAAAAAAGAAAAACGTGCCTTTCAGTTTTGCTGGCAAAATTCTAGTTTCCTTCCCAGAAGACTATTTGTAGTTCGCTTCCAGTCTTTTTTGTTTGGCTGGTTTGTTTGATGTTTTTAAGGGAGCTTTTATTGATAAAGAGCTGCAGAGCACAGGAGATGTCAGACGCGGTTTTAACTCGCTCCTCTGGTGATTTGCAAACTGAGACGGTTCATTTTGTGTCTGTCTGTGTGTTCCACCCCAGGGTCAGCGGACTCTCTCCTTTCATGGGAGACAACGACAACGAAACCCTCGCCAATGTCACCTCAGCGACGTGGGACTTCGATGACGAGGCTTTCGATGAAATCTCTGACGATGCCAAGGACTTTATCAGCAACCTACTAAAGAAAGACATGAAGTAAAGCTGCTGCTCTTGATACACTCTGTGCTTGCCTTTAGCCGAACCTGCGGCTCGTGTAGCCCCGCTGTGAATCCCCCTGGCCGTGCTCTATCAGGGGCTCTGTGTGCCCTCCTGTCGTGTGCGCAGCGCTCTCTGTTTCACCGCACGGGCAGGGGCTGAGCGGAGCGCTTCCTCTCCATCGCCGCCTCGCTCTGCCCGTCCCTTCCCTCGGGAAAGATGCTCCCCGAGGTTTTGTGTGGCCACTCTGATCTCTGCTGTTGTGACACAGATTCCTGCGTGGCATGCTCTGTCTTGGTCTGAATGGGTTGATGATTGGCTGTGTGATGCTTTCAAGTGTGGTACCTCTAAGTTAGGCAGCTTTCCTATGAATGTAGAAAGTGGGCAAGGAAAAAAAATCAGAGTTGGAAGCCCTGCTTACAGCAGTGTCTGAACCAACCAAGGAAAGGAAATGGGTTTGCAGCTGGATGGATGGAAAACAGAGGGTTATTTATCCATGCACCTTGAGCAAAGTGAAGAATGGGCGTGGCTTGAGAGATTTGGACGTTTCTGGGTTTGGATATTCCTGAACATTTTAGATATTCAGGAGAATATTAATTGGTGGGATGGGGAAATCTCAGTAAGTGAAGGAAAAGATATCTGGGACGGGGTTCTGCCAGCATGAAGCAGCTGAATCATTGCCACTGTGGCTCTGCTGTATGTGTTCCATGCCTAAAACATATGGCTTTTCCTGCTTTGTTTTATAATATTTTATTAACACTTAAAAATGCACAGCTTTCTTTCGAAAAGATCTACAGAAATTGTGGAAGTGTGTTTAAGAAGTAAGCAGGGCTGGGAAAGCAGTGCCATGTGATCTGTGGTGCTAAATTTAGGAAACAAAAAAGTCAGCTCCCGGAAAAGAGCACAAAATAAGTTACAGTAGGTAGGTTCACCTCTTCCTACTGGCAACACTGACTGGTCTTTTTATATAAAAACAGGAGTCGCTTCAATTGTACTCAATGTCTTCAGCATCCATGGCTGCAAAAAGACACCAAAAACATGGAAGCCAAAAAACTGTCCAAAGATAGGATGAAGAAATATATGGCCAGAAGAAAATGGCAGGTAATGAAGAGGACATGGAATTGGGCTCAATATCCTAACAAGTCATTTTATTTTTAATGTTTATGATTCTGGCAGACATGTCCTGCCAGGTGGTTTCCGCTGCTGGTGCAAGCTCTGGTGTAGCTGGAGTGTGAATGCAGGTTTGGTCTCTGCAGTCGAGCAGGGGAGTGCCCAGCTGCATGTACATTACATGTGGTGATTCCCTTTCAGGCTACAAAAAGGCATATCAGTTCAAGTATAGTTTTTGCTACTCTTTTGAGGGTATGCCCATCTCTGTTCCCTGCCCTATCCATGCCACTGAGGGCTGGGGGATTTTGCAATCCTTGACAAACCTGAACAGTTCAGGTAAAACTCATCCTCCTGACCTCTCTATAGACACCTTTTTTTTTTGTGGTTGTTTCTACTAAGCCAGTAGTTCTGTCCTGTTGGAGCCCCAGGCTTCTCATGGATTTGGTCAGATTGGTTTAATAATTTTCTTTCACTTATTTGGTCTCCATGTCTTCTCTTTTCTTAATGTTGTAGCAGGTCCATCTCTGTTGGGCTGATAGCTAGAGGAGTTGCTGTGTGAAATCCTCTATCCAGCCTTTTGAGTAGCCTACAAAATATTAATTTATATAAATCTTCCTTATATTTCCTCTTATGTTCTACTGTACATGTTTCTTGGAGCTCATGCAAGCTGTACACAAATATGAGTGTCTGTACTAGAGCCAGCATAGTTTGAGCATATTTTAGTATCCTGGTGGTTGATCCTTGATCCTGTCAGAGTTCTTCCATCATGCAGATGGTCCTTTCTCATTCATTTCACATTAGCTCGTTATTCGTCCTTGATGAAACTCAGTCCAGCCCATATGGGTGCAGAGAGAGCCGTCCCCCCCAGAGTTCAGTCCCAGTTAAACAGGACATAGCTCTTTTGCTGGCCCTCCTCTCGCACAGAGCTTTTTATCCGCAGCTAACAGAGACATTCATTTAGGTATGAGTTCATCAGGGGAAGTTTATATCTGCAACTAAATTTGGTAATTCAGTCCAGCCTGCTCTGTCTCTCCTAAAACAACAGAGCTATATATAAGCAGTTTGTCCTACAATTCCAGTGAGGTTTGCAGAGATCCCAGATAATTTGTCCGAAGCACAATTGTTGCAGAAAATCACATGCCTGTTGGACTGGATTGATCAGAAGCCTTTTATGTTATGTCTTAGAAAACAGGCCATGCTGTCCGAGCAATAGGAAGACTGTCGTCCATGGCAATGATTTCTGGGATGAGTGGGAGAAAGGCCTCTGGGAGCTCACCTACCAGCCCTATAAATGCAGACAAAGCAGAGAACGAAGGTAAGGATTTTTTTCTTCACTGTATTTTTACCTCTCTCTGAATCAATCTTACTAAAACTTTCAGCAAAACGCTAGAGACCAATCATGGAGTTGGATATTTCTGCTCTCTCTCTCTCTCACTCTTTCTGCTTTTATCTTCCTATTTTTTAAAGAAATCTGTCAAAAATTAATTATATTCATATTGTTCTGCTACTCAAAATGCCCGAGTATAAGTGCAGGCAGTAAACTCTTCTCTTTTTAAAGTCAAAGAATTAAGGCAGATTTGTCAGCTGTTCTTTCTCTGAGTTTGGGAATGCATGTTTATACAAAGATGACAGTGATGTATTGCCTTCTCATGCAAGCAAGCAAGCAACAAAGTATTAGCACTTGCTGTAACCAAGACACATACTCTGCATTAACCATGCTCCTCAGATGGGGCATTTAGGGGAAAAAACAATGTGTTTGCATTATTCCCCTACATCCCCAGCTAAAATGTGGATTTGTGATGTGTAGCATTCAGAGGAGCAAATGTTTGACACCGCTGAAAATCAAGCAGGTCATTTGGACAAATCCACATAGACTGTGGGCCTGATACAAGTGGAGCTGGTTTGCTCCTCTGACTAGCAAAAGTCCAGGTTTGGTTAGAAAGAAATTCAAGTTAAAAACAAGGATGATTCCTAGTGTGCTGGTCTGCAAGTGAATTTCTTTCTATTTATGGCCTGAATCTTTGTCCAGCTGCAGAAGATCAGCACAAAACTAAGCAGGCCATGTCCTCGCTGTCCCGTTTGTCTTGCACAATTAAGTGAAATAAAAGATGCTGGTAATTAAATATTCAAATGCATCTTTTGAGAACATGCCCTGTAAAACTGTTAACTACCTCTTCACTCTCCTGCAGATGCTTTCCTTGAAGAAGTGGCTGAAGAAAAGCCTCATGTAAAGCCATATTTTACCAAAAAAATCCTTGACTTGGAGGTTGTGGAAGGAAGTGCTGCTAGATTTGACTGCAAAATTGAAGGTACTTTGAATAAGAATGTCTGTTTGTTTCTTCCCTTCCATGCCAGTTTTCTGCATTGTGCAGCTGTTTGACTTTTTCCCTATTTTTTTTTCTGTATTATCATTGAGTTGGTGCCATTTGGCTTTACCGATATCTGCCTGTCACAGCATGAATGTGTTGCAATAATAGAAATTATGTGGAGCTGCATGGACTTGTTCTGTGCTTGCCATAGAACAGAAGTCTGCAAGAGTCAACGTGTGAATCACTAATTCAGAATAGCAAGTGGAAGTTGTTATATGATTTTTGAGGGTAGAAACAGTAAAAACAAGATGTAAAGTAGTAGCATAAATTGAAAGAGTGTACTCTTAGAGACCACTAAGCAGAGACCAAGAATTAGTAGGAGGTTGCTTATCTGAAATGACAATTTCAGGTGGCCTCATGATAATTTTAAGCCATACATACATTGTATTAACAGCAATATGCTGTTAATATTGAAACACTGTATATGCTTGAAAAGTAATGTTAATATCATCGCACTGGTTACGTAAATCACATCTGGAAAATACGGTATTGTTACTTGAGTTTTTTTTAAATTTATGAGTTCAAGAAAGAAAACTCGGACTAGAATATGTGGACAGAAAGCATAAGTTTATAAGAAGGCACTTAAGGAGCCCGGGCTTGGTGAGCCCAGCAGTCTGAAGGCCAAGACCACTGGTGCTTCTACTGCAATGAGATTGAAGCTTCTCTATTTGAGCTATGGATGAAAACTAGAAATTGGGAGAGAAGAGCTCTGAAAACAGAAGGGATAGAGTCAGTACCATACTGCATGTATTCAAGATAATTTATAGTCTTAAAATGAGGTTCAGAAACTGCCTCACTGACCTTCTGCCTGTTTGTTTGTGTGCTCCAAATCTCTTTCACTGCCTGTGTTTCCTACCTCACAGTGGAGATGTGAGGATGGATTATTATTGCTGATGGATGCTCAGCATGAGGGGTATGTGCACAAGTACTGCATGGAATAAAGCAGATGGATGTACCACAGCTGATGTTCCAAACTTTCCAGTGTATTGCTGTAATGTTCATTGTGTATTAAGGAGTCCTGCACTTTATTTCTGCTCAGTGGGAAGTTATCCTCCCGTCAGAGTCCAGAACTTGGCTGAGACGGCAAACCTTCAATTTGGTATAGCAGCCAAGAGTACTGTATAAGGGATTGTTCTCCAGCAGGCATTGTACAGCCCTGCTCTGGAGGCTTCGCAGAGCCATTTGCTTCACAAAAGGCTCCAAAGCTCCTGTTGAGATGCATAATCAAAATGCTTTTCTTAGACTGCCTCGCTTATCCTAACAAAGAGAGAGAAAATGGGAGTGCCCCGGACAGGACAGGCTGGCTTGTGAGGAGCAGATTAGGAGGAGGAAGATTCAGCAACCTGAGAAAGATATTGAATTGTAGTTGTAGCCCAAAACAGCTTTACCCTTGAAATTCTAAATCTCGGTGTTGGGAACTGTGGTTTCCAGCAAAGCTGCAGTATAAGGTGAGCCTCAAATGCCCTGTCAGAGTGCCTTGCAGCTGCTGGCTGTGACACACAGAGCTGTCTGCTGGCACTGCTCAGGGAGTGGAAAGGGGAATCCAGCAAGTACCGCAGTGCTCACTTGCCATTTTTGTTATTCATAATAAGGCTGTTTCAGGTAAATGTGAAGTAAAAAAGCCTCAGGTCATCGTTTATTTTACATAGAATTCAATAAAATATTTGCCTATAAACATACTGGCACATCCATACACAGAGAGGGAATTGGAGTGTAAAGCAATTACAAATGAGGTAATATTCGGTTATTGCAGTTGCTGTTCTGTCTCTGCTCCTGCAGGATATCCCGACCCTGAGGTCATGTGGTACAAGGATGATCAGCCTGTCAAGGAGTCCCGCCACTTCCAGATAGATTACGATGAGGAAGGGAACTGTTCTTTGACTATTTCTGAAGTATGTGGGGACGATGATGCCAAATACACCTGCAAAGCTGTTAACAGCCTTGGGGAAGCCACGTGCACCGCAGAGCTCCTTGTGGAAACAATGGCAAAAGAAGAAGGAGAAGAAGAAGATGAGGAGGAAGAATGAAATGAGGCTTAAAAAAAATAAAAAAAGGAAAAAAGAAAAAATATATTTAAAGACTGTCTTTATAAGGCTCAGAAAACCAAGTTATCAAAAGCACCTTGTGTGATACATAGGTCTTTGGGGGGGTCTTATTTCAGCATGATCAGTTGATACCTGTTTGCTTTACATATGGGCATTAGTTCAAATCATCAGGCACTTCTAAGTTGCCAGCACGATTGGATTGACTTTAAGCAAATCATCAACTAAGTTGCCCAGTCTATTTTTAAAATCAAATGTATGGAAAACAAGTCTACAGTTATATTCTGAACATCTTAAAGAAAAATGGTCTATTCACTGAGCTCACTGCTCTATACCATCACTTTCCTCAGCCAAAATTGCAGCTAAGTTGGCTCCCCAAGATATACTTTACTTGGAATCGTTGGCCAGACATGCAGTGAATCCCTCCAGTCCTAAAAAACAGGCTGCTCCCTGAGCTGTGTCTTCTGTAAGGGAAGGTTTGACAGAGCCAGCATTGCAATTTGTATGTTGGCAGTGGTTCATTTTTCATTTGCTTTAAGCAGAATCTCACAGTCCTAACTCCAAACACATTTACTGCCCTTTGTCAGTGCGCTGTTAGTGCAAACCTTAAACATCCAGGTGGTTTCCCAAGACACTCCTGATCTTGCTTTTAGCCAGCTGATCACACTTTGTCATCCTTCCCATATGGAGCCTGTCACTTCCACGCAGTTACAGCTGCCTGCTTAAGAAACAGACTGAAAACACAAAGACTGAGAATATTTTCTGTGTTTCTGGTCAGTCTGATAATGACTTATGAGTCATAAATATGCTGCTGTGAAAAAAACAGGTTATTGCACAATCAGTGACTTCTCTGTGCATGTGTATGAATGGAATCCCAGGTTAGTTAAAGTTTTACTTACATTTATTTAGAAATTGCAAAACAGATTTCAACTGATGATAAGCTGGAAACTCCCACAGATTTTTGGAGTAGCCAAAAAGATAGTAGCCTGGATTGCAAAGTCCTCTATACTTAGCAGTTTCCAAAGAATCTTAACCTATATAGGACCTATTTCTACCTTATGAGCTTGACTGTCTTGTTTTTGTCTTGACCCTGCACCAGTAAGGCTGTTGCATTTTTTTAAAACGCAAAAAAAAACCCCAAACCCCAAAACCAAACCAAACAAAAAAAAATCCATTTCTCCCCCCCCCCTTTTTTTTTTCTCAGAAATGGTTAATGCACTCAGACATAGTAACTTTGCTTTCCTTTCACAGTATTGGCACTTTTTAATTTTGTTGTTGTTGTTCAGAGGTAATATCAGAGGCTGCAAGGTGATATGCATAATCAAAAACCAGTGTGTCTTATATCTATATATCATTCCAAAAGTGATTATTTTTCTTTTCCACTTTTTGTGTGTAAAGTGCAACCATTTGCATTTCAAAGGTTACCTCTTTAAAAAAAAATTACCTTAAATCCTCACCATTAAGTAGTCAGTGTACTTCAATACAGGTGTGTACATTATCAGCCTTAGGTTGTTTGATATTACCTAGTTGTGTATGTGTTTCATATGATTTGCTGTTCTACATTCAAAGCTCAACATGTGGATGACACGATGGTTTTTAACTGCTTTACTCTTTGTTGCTAAATTCAGATTGCCAGCATGTCTTTTCCTTTTCGACTGATGAAAACCTCTTGCTATACTAAACACAGTATTGCCACAATTCCTTATACTGAACGGTTTTGAATCTGATTTAGAGCATACAGAGTTTTCCTCACGGTTTTTTTCTTCTTTTTTTTTTTTTTAATGTTTTAGGCAACAACGGGGTGTATTTTGTACCTTAATAAAAATATGTTAATGTTCTCCCTGTTTGTTAAACCATCAGAATTGCAACGATGAGACCGCTACAGCTGTAGTTACTCACGGTTCCTAAATAAATACTACCACAAAGCACGCTCCTCGTATGTTCTGTTGCAGGCGTCGTTGGCTGCACGTCTCCTCCTGCTCTGCCCTGAGAGCTGCTGGGCACACAAATGGATGAGGTGGCAGCAGTGAAACCTCCCCGATCTCTGTGGTGCTGCTGTGCTTCTCCTGCCCTGCCAGTGCAGGCTGGGGCTGTGCAGAGACTGCTCTGCCCCCCCCAGGTACAGCCTGGGGCTGGCATCACAGCCATGTGCTCTGCACATCTCCAGCATCACCACATCCCTCATCCACACACAGAATGAACAGCAGTGGAACATGGATGGGGCACCATGACAGCTGGGGGTTTGATTCACAGTTGAGAATCCCCTTACGGTGGGGAAACGTAGTTCTGAAAGACCGTAAGAGCAAGAGAGAAAAAAATGAGGGAAGTCTCAGTGTAGTTGTGGACTCACAACAATGTTCCTAAAAGCTGTAATGATGAAGATAAAGACAAATCTGCTTTCATGCAGACTTTTTCTAACGTGCCGTCCAGGACACCACAGACCACGCAGGACCACACAGAAACTCCCTAAAGCAAAGATTGTGAAACACCCTGCTTGTAGCAACACATTTCTCGAGCACATCTTCAGCCCCAGTGATCTTTGCCAGATGTGCCTCACTGTCTCGTGAAGGTACCTGACTTTATACAGTCACTGCTGGTTTCCATCCAGGTGGGCACATGCAGGAAGCAGGGAAAGGTCTGGCTTGGATGGGCTGCTCTGTGGGCACAGCAGGGTCTGTGGGTACATGCACTGAGTATCAAAACCCACAGATTCTCCACAGATTCTCACTTCTCTCTCCTACCTTACTAGTCCTTTTGGGTTCCACAGGCTATAAACTGCCTATTTTTCTTTTGTCTCAAGGAGCTTACCATCTCCCTATTGCTTCCTATCTACATCCATTCTAGTCTGCAGGAAACAATGACTTCTGTTTTAAAAATTATGTGATATGTATCTAAATCAGCTCTGGCCAATTGATTCCACCTTGTATTTGAACTCTTTTCTCTGTTTTATTTTGTTTGAATAACAAAGTTTTATTTCCACTAAAGAAAGATATTTAATGTACTTGAAACCCTGTCCTATTTTTCCAGCCATCCTAACCGGCCTAATAAAAGGCATTACCTCTTTCTATAAACCTTGTCTTGCTTGTATAATGTTTGCAGAAAGCCACTCTTGAGGTATTCTGGAGTTGAAACAAACCCCAGTAGCAGACTTATGCAAGACACTGGTATTGTCCAACGCGGACCACTTAATTCTCCTTCTATTTCTTTTGTATGGCATTCACTCTTCCCAAGAAACATGGAAAATTTGGGACTAGCTTTCAGTATCCGTCTTTCCGGATTTGCAGAAACTTAATTTACTTAATGACTGGCCTGTGCAACCTCCCAAGCACCCTATGCATATTTCTTGTTGATGGAAGAGACCTTTGCTAATTGCATATGTGGCATGCAGAGTGCTGGATCACTGCTTCCCTTTGCTCCCGAGGAACACAGCACCAAAGTCCACAGCCCTCTCCTCTGCAGGGACTGTCAGCCTTTGAAAACGTAGACCTCTTTTCTTTTAGTTGCATACATGAATAATGAATGATTTCTCTAAAATTTGTTTATTGCAACATTGCACTAAAACATTAATGTTTGGAAATGGAATTCTCATAAATCCTCTTTGCATTTTGAGCCCTCTTGCCTGCAAGAGACGTGCATGTAATGCCATGACTTTATTAGGCCACATAAATACTGTGTGTAGCTGCGATGGGAAGCGAGGCTTATGCTGTTATTCTGCACCACTCATAAAGGGACTGCAGCATGACATGCATGGGAAATAAAATGAGAGTTGTTTATGGAAGCTGAGAAGTAACCCCAGAGAGTGTCTACAATTTCTGTAGGGGGAAAAAAAATAAAAATTCTTCCATTGTAGCTCTCTGGGAAGGTAGTTCTGCCTGCCCTGAGGAGGATGGATGAATGTGTGTGATGGGAAAGCAATGCTCTGCAGGTTTGCTTGTGTGTGGAACTTCAGCAGCAACTGAGTTACAGCCCCGGCTGTGCCCAGCAGCTTATTCACACACACAGTCACAGAACTGCTCGGGCTGGAAGGGACTTCTGGGGATTATCCAGTCCAACCCTGTGCCAAGGCAGGGGCACTTGGAGCAGCACTTGTGCCCAAGTGGGCTTGGAATGTCTGCAGAGGGAGACTCCAGGGTCTCCTGCACAGCCTGTTCTGTGCTCTGACACCACCAACTAAACAAGGTCTCCCTCGTGTTGAGGTGAAACTTTTGCATTTCCGTTTATGGCCATTGCTTCTTGTCCCATCCTGGGTACCACAGAAGAGCCTGGCACCATCCTCTCTGAACCCACCTTTGGGACATTATATGTGTTAACACAATGCCCTCTCAGTCTTCTCTCTAAACTACAAAAGGGATGAAAACCTGCTAAATATTCCAAAAATAACCTTGCCTTGACAACTAACGCTACTAACACCCCTAAGGACACAGCAGACCTATCCCACCCCAAAGAGGGGCATTTGGAGCGTTCCTTAAACAGTGACTGAACAGGTTTGCCAGCCAGGAATCACAGGGGGGTTCCCGGGAAGGCTCTGGAGGTCGCTGCTCCTGGGATGCGGGATGTGGTGTGCAGGATGCAGTGTGCAGTGTGATGTGGTGTGCAGGGTGCGTGTGCTGTGGGACGTGGTGTGCTGTGGGGCGTGGGATGTGGTATGCGGTGTGCTGTGGGATGTGGAGTGCTGTGGGACGCTGTGTGCGGGATGCTGTGTGCGGGATGCTGTGGGATGCTGTGGGATGCTGTGGGATGCTGTGTGTGGGATGCGGTGTGCGGGATGCAGTGTTCGGTCTGCGGGTTGCCGTGCTCGCTGTGCGGGATGCTGTGTGCGCTGTGCGCTGTGCGGTGTGTGCTGTGCGGGATGCCATGTGCGCTGTGCCCTGTACGGGATGCTGTGTGCGGGATGCCGGGTTCGGTGTGCGGGACGCTGTGTTCGGTGTGCGGGTTGCCGTGCTCGGTGTGCGGGATGCTGTGTGCGGTGTGCGCCGTGCGGGATGCTGTGTGCGGTGTGCGGGATGCGGTGTGCTGTATGCGGGACGCTGTGTGCAGTGTGCGGGATGCTGTGTGCGGTGTGCGGGATGCTGTGTGCAGTGTGCGGGACGCTGTGTGCAGTGTGCGGGATGCTGTGTGCAGTGTGC
>WBMV01002074.1:873709-903259 GCA_013396655.1 Campylorhamphus procurvoides
CGGGCCGGGAGGGCTGGCAGGGTAGGGAGGGGAGGGCAGGGCAGGGCAGTGGGGTCTCTGCCCGGCCGCTGCCCGCGATCCCGGAACCCGGTCGGTGCCGGCTGCGGGGCCCGGCCGTGCCCCCCGTGCTGCCGGGGCTCCCGCATCGCACTCGGGTGAGAACACCGCCGAGCCGGCCCGGCCGCCCGTGGGGCCGCAGAGGGGCTCCTGTGAGCGCAGCACGGAGCTGGCCTGGAGCTGGCCCGGCCCCGCCATGCCCGGTGCCCCGGGGGCGGCCCCTCCGCAGCCCCTCCGAATCCAGGGGTGTGGAGCGGCACAGGGCTGTGTTCCCGCTGCGCTCTGCTACCATTGACACCTCACTCGCTTTCTGGTAACTTTTCCATCCAGGTGACACTGCATCGCTGCTCTCGCATCACCACGTTTGTGGCGTGGACGCCAGCGCTGTTCAGCTGGGGGGTTAACCTAAACACAGGGAATTTAACCACAGCAGTAGTTAAGAAGGCAAAGCTGTTGAGCCCTGCCAGATTGCCCCATGAACCCTTCAGCTGCTCTGTAATGGGAGGTGGAAATCTGCTGCTTGCGACATGTGAGCTCTGGGCCGGCTTGGTGCTCTGCCCTGCCCTGCCTGGCAGAGTGCAGGCTGGGGTGGGTTGGTGCCTGCACAGGTGTGTTCTTGGGCACAGAATTAAAAATAGTGACAACTGGGGGCTCTCGAGATAAAGGAGACTTTTTTCTTCTTTTTTTTTTTTTTAATCTTACTGGAGTCCTGATAAAAATAAAACCATCACTTGAAAGATTGAGGATATTTGGGTGGGAGGGGAAAAGGGCCTTTAAAAATGGATCCCAAGCGAGCCTGTTTTCTGCTGGTGCATGAGAAGTTAAGCAAACAGACTTAGTCTCGCTATTTTGGGGGGAAGGTTAGTATAGAATTAATAGAGATACAATTTACTTTAATAAGGAAATTGGACATGATTGTTCTTGTCTTTGCTGGTGACAGCTGGTGCTGTTTCAGCTTACAGTGTAGTCACACTTTGTGGAGCAAAGGTAGCTGGGCTGGAAGAGCTCAGTTCTTTTAAGGTGCTTGTTACACCCGTTACCCAATAGCTGTGTTACTGTGAAGTGCTATTGCTAAGCAGGTTTGTGGCTTCATATGATATTTACAGGGTATTTCACCCACAGGGGAATGATAATTACCCACCAGTTTGATTCAGGTGAATCCCTTATTTCAAAAACACTTAATTACAAGAGTAATACAACACAGTGCAGGCAGTCCCACGGTCTTTTCAGTTGTGTTGTGGTGACCCTGCACAATGTTAACAAGTTCACGTCTCTGAGCTCTTCTGAGAAGTAAAAGCATTTGCCTGCTCACTTTGCTGCTCATATGCAGGTCACTTACGTTTAAAAAAGATCTCAAAAGCTTGAGAGAAGCTGCGATATAAATGGGAAGTTTCTTTACAGGTCCTGAACTTTTTATCACAGCAGGCAAGCTCCTGAGCGTGGGAAATTTCAATTTCTTTAGAAGAAAAAATTAAAACAAATTCAAGTGTCAGAAACTCAGAAATAAATAGCATAAATCTGTATTTAGCTTCCTGTTGTCATGTAAATCTTGATCATATTACCCATTTTGTTGATTTATACCAAACCTCCTAGAAAGTTCCAGTGGGAATTTGGGTGGGATGTGGCTTATGGTGCTTTAACATGAGCTGCTTTTTTTCTGGGCATATTTGTGATTAGATGATTTCTGCAATTTAGGGAGCTTCCATAAGAGTCCTGTGATTAGGAGTCGTATCTCTGCATTGTCTCTCACTGCTCTTCTTTTGGGGTAGGTAACTGGGGGCTCTTGACTGATAATTTGTCTTCAAATGGATGAGGATTTTGTGCTCCCTCTGGACACAGCTGAAATTCTACAATACACAATGTTGAGCTTAGGAAAAACCTCAAGTAGTTCCTTCCTTTTAAAAAGGTAGTTTTTTAGGAGTTGGTTGACAGCACCTCAGTTGTTCAGATGAAAAGATTGATGGACAGCTGGTGGCAGTAATTAGTTACCTGTGTCAACCAGTGCTCAGACTTAGTTTCTCAGAATGCACTGTCTTGGAAGGAGAATTGTGAAAACAAAACACCAAAAAATTGAAGGTGTCCAGATGATGAAGCGACGTTGTAGGAGCACATGGGATTTTTCTAAGTGGTTTGTTTTGTTTTACAAAAGGTGGGTTATAAACTGAAGCACACAACAACACTGTTGTGCAGTAAATAGGTACTAAAGTAAATGTTTTAAAACTATAGTTGCCTTAGTTATTAGCTTTATTTAAAATGGATCAAGTAACAATTGAAAAATCTCAGCATAGTGTTAATGTATTTACTTTGCATTTATGTTGACTTAGCTAAAGAAAACACACCTTGCAAAAATAGTAGATCTTATTTCTAATTTTATACTGCAGTGCATGTAGTATATGGATTCCTAATAATACAATGACTTTTACAAGAGCAAAACAGTAAAAAAAGTATGTATACCTGCGGATCCCGAGGTGGAGCTGCATACATTTACCATTTGGTTCACATGTTTGGGGTGTTTTCTTTCAGAAAAGGGACCAACATGGCATAACAGGGCATAACATGGCATAATGCATCCTGCAATTGGTTCTCAGGTTTTTTTGCCCCTGGCTCAAACCATTAAGCTGCAGAAAGCTCGGCATTGCTTCTCTTGGGTTCAGTCAGACTGCTTTCCCATCACAGTGTGGAGCCCTGTAGTCATGCCTGGCCTAGGAAGCTCATTCTGGAGGCATAGATACAGCACAGAAGTTGTTTTCTAAAAGCCATGGTTGACTAAAATCACTGAGTAGTGCTGGGCAGGGAGGGAGGGCAGGCATGCTGTTAGAGGTGAGTGTAAATGTTTGATAAGCTGCTTTAAAAGGTGATTATGTTTCTTACATTAATCAAGTGTCATAACTGACTAGTACTTTTGAGTGTAACTAGCTGATGGTAATATAAACAAGGAATTTGAAAGAATTGCACTGAACAAGATAGATCATAATGTAATAGCTTTTGAATTTGCAAGGGTTTGTGTTAAGCAGTGGTGAGCCAAGAGAGTTCATGGTTATGAGTTTCATTGTCCAAGTCTTCAGTGAGTGGTTGAGAGTCAAAGTGCACTTCTCCCTTTGCAGGTCCATCCACTGCATAGCTTTGCTGTATTCTCTTGTATAAATGATGCACAGCCTCAGTCAACTTTGCATAAGAAAATGCCTTTTTATAACTGTGAGAGAAATAAAGGGAGTTAAAGTAAGGACCTGAGCATGAAGCTTTTCTATCAAGTCTGAACAACTGAAAGTAAGAAATTTATCTGTACACAGTATTCATTTTTCTTAGTTTGGATTAATTAAAGAGTCTGATAGTCTAGCTCAAAGTTTACAGGCACAGCAGTGGTAATTTAATGGCATGTAACTCCAATGGTAATTTAGTAAAATTTAACTCCAACTGGCGTATCAGGTGGACTTCGGAGTCTAGGTCAGAGAAAGCTGGAAAAACTACTTTACAGCTTAGCTTCCATGAGACAGTAGTGCCTTTTGCTGCCCTTTCAAACTTCTTGACAAGTTTCATTCTCAGTTGATACTCCTTGCTTTCACCTTCTCCTGTTCCATTTTCTCCTGTCAGAGAGGGTGAAGAACTATTTAAGCATTACAGAAGCAGGACAGGTACTAAAAGCTTCAGCACAAACTAGGCTCAGCTTTTAATTTTGTACAGATTAATATTTTTTTCTGTATTAAATGGTTTTTGAAGGATAGCAAGTGAAATGAAAGTACAATGTTTCTGGAGACAGTGTCCTGGCAGGAGGATGGAGATGAGCAAAAGGCTGGAGCTCCTCTGGGAGCCGTGGACTTTACCAGTTGCTCGGTTAAGGTGAGAGCAGTTTGCAGGCACAACCAAGAACTGGTGTCTTGTGCAACTGGAGAAATTGCTCAATTCAGCCAAGTTTCTCAATAAACATGGAAGATCAGGAAAAACAACCTTGACAGATAAGAACAGAACAGTCAACCTGCTCTGATTTCCTGTTCTAAAGAAGGAGCAGTCAGCGTTGCAGGGGAGAATCACTAGTAGTGTAGTGCTTACTGGTTTATTCTACAGTCAGGTCCAAATACAAAATACAAAATTAATTCATTCATTCTTTGTAAACAGCCATTACCCAGCAAATGTTTGTCTTTTGGGTTCACAAGACATCTTTAGGTGAAATAACTTGTCACTGAAAAAGGGAGGGCTTATTTCTCTTTTCCCATTTGTCTTCCAAGTTTGGGAGCTGCTGTAAGGATCAAAAGAGCCATGAAGGTGAGGCAGAAATGCATTATCTTTCTTTCAGTTATGCTAACAGATATTGTTACGAACATAAATTTGGATGCCAGAGTTATTGTAAAATCTGGACTTCACTGTGTTTCAAACAATTATTACATTTGGGATAATATTTGTATATACTCTGCAATACCTAAGCTAATGGGGTACTTCTAAGACTCTACTATGCTGTAAGTGAAGGGAATTTCATCATCTTCCCTGTTACAAAACCCCAGCTGCAGGCGTCTTTCTGAAGGGTAAAAACTATTGCATAGTTGGGGACAACGCATAGTTACAGGACTGTGGTGCATTGGTGTTAGCAGAGACACTTAGTGACTTACCAGGAGTGTGGAGGGAGGTGGAGGTAAAGTAGATGGTTGCATTAACAGTAGCTGAGAGTAAGACAGCCAGGAAGAGCTTCAGTGAAAAGTTTGGGAGCTGCTGTAAGGATTTCCCACTTTTTATTGACCAACCAACCCCTTCTCCCTGTTTACCACACGTAATTGGAAACTAAAGTTAACTATAGATGCTAATTTCAAATGAAAAAGTGTTTGACCAGGGCTGACTACTCACCTTAGTTTCGTGGCTTGTCATAGACTTCATTGAAGGATTCCTGAGGTTGTGGGCAAACCCCAGCTCTTACACATGTAGTAGTGAAAGGTGTTACATCACTTTCCAGGACAAAAAATGTTTAGATTTGTTTAAGTTGTCTGAGGGGAAAATCAGCAGAGTAAGCAGGTTACATTGTTCAAAGTACAGTTGCAGTTACATAGGCACTACTTACATAGGCACAGGTATCTTTGTGGTTAAAAAGGAAAGCTGTGCCCTCAAGGCTTTAGCAGGCTCAGCTTCCTTGTAGTTATTTTTCTGTAACTATTTCTCATATAATATATGCTACCAATTAAGGGGGATGACCTATCATAAAGTCTAGGGGTTTACTTTGAGCAGAACATTACAATGAATACCTTCTAAATCTTGTTTCTGTCATGCTGCTTTAAGTTATGGTGTGGTAGGCGATCTTTGACCAGCTGTCAATGGTTGTCTGCTGAAACTAAACAGAGTATGATGCTAATCTGTCACGGATACACTAAATTAAGAAGAGCTCACTTAAAAGTAAACTGAGACATTAAAAGTATTGGTATCTTGTTGGTGCTGAAAGGTGCTTAAAAATGCATGAACTTTACTTTTGATAAATTTTCAGAAGATCCAAGTATTTAATGCTTTCAGTGTTGCAGGGGGTAGGCAAAAGTTAATATTTATTTCAGGATAGTTATGCCTGTTGCTTTCTCAGATACCGAAAGAGGAATTAAGGAATTTTTTGTACTTATGCTCTGCTTAATGTCTCCTTATCTTAGACTTTTTTGTCTCTTTCAGATGGCTTGTTATTGCCGTTGGTCTAGTTCGGGCATACCTGGCTAAAGGGAGCTACCATAGTCTTTACTATTCAATAGAAAAGCCCCTGAAATTCTTCCAAACTGGAGCTTTGCTTGAGGTAAGTGTAGTCCTCTTCCCTCACATTGCTAATGTTTGCATGATTGTGTTGTTCAGTAGAAATAAGGCAGCCTGTATTGGACAGAGCTTTGTAGGTACCTGATTCTTTTCATTAGCCTTTATAGAGTGATTTGAAAGTAAACATGAGAAATACAGCTCACACAAATACTGAATTTTTCCTTTTAGCAAGGGAACTTACTGTCTGCTATTTAGCTTGGGCAGCAAAGCTAAATATTAAGCTTAATCTTTGAAATACAAATATTGAATCTTAAGCTCTTATAATAGAACTAAATGTGTGTCTAAATTGCTTAATTTGAAGTGTTAGTGATTTGAATTTTTCTTTCTATTCTAGATTCTGCACTGTGCACTTGGTAAGCTTGCAAATTTTCAGTTCATTATTTTTATAGAAGACTGCATTTTTAGCAATATATTAGCATAAAAAATATTATGGTCTGTGAATTTCCAAATTTTGTTCTTGCATAACTCACTAATTTTCTCTTGAAGTGCATTTCATATTTTTACTATGTAATTTGAGAAGTTAAATCACAGAAAACAGTGTTTGAGCTCCAGTCTGGATGTTCACCACCCACTATTTAAAGACTAAGATGGCATTAAGGTTCCTAAAGTTGCAGCTACAAACTTGCTGTTTTTCATGTATCACACAAACAGTGCACATACTGGAGGGTGTATTAGATTGTAGGTTTGTGTTGAATTCCTGTGGGTTTTTCAATAATCGAGTAAGGTAGCTGGGAGAACTCAAACTCATATACAGGAATGTGTCAGCAGAGGGCAGTCTGGTTCTGTACTTGATAAAGTAGTTCTGACCCTCCTGAATAATCTGGTTACTCTGAAAATGTTATCTTAAAAGGGCAGTTTGTAACTGTGCACAGATCATCCCAAGAAATGAATGATGGCATATGCTCCTCAAATTAATGGAAAGGCTTCTCAGAGCAAACTGTATGTATCATCTACTTGCCTGTGCTGCCAAGGCAGTCCTTCCAATCCTGTTTAATTTTATTGAATCTCAGTTACGGGTTTTTACCAGAATAAACCATACTTTTTTAAAAGAATTGTCAGCAATTAATATTAAAACATATCATTTTTGAAATCTTACTCAATAAGAGGCAAGAAGGACAAGGTAAATCTTGGAACACAGGGAAGAAAACCTTGCAGATAAAATGCTGGTTTTACCATCCTAAATCCATAATGCTATGCTGTTTTCTTAAGCTAAACTTGAGTGCAGACACCAGTGTTTACTAGTAATAAGAGTGTAAAAAATTGAATTGTATTATCTTTTTCTCACACTTGTGAGTACGTCCATGCAAATCAGTGAATAGCAGGAGAGAGTCCTGTGTTTCACCTTCTAGGCTGATGCAGAACAGCAAACAAGATGATTAAACCAGCCTGTGTGCAAAACTAATAATTCTGGCTCGGTTGATTTGAGCTGTGGATCCATTTAGCCCATCTTATCCTCAGTAGCACAATTTAATATTAGTGAAGAGATCCATTAGGGGAACATTACAACCTTTTATACCATTATTATTCTATCTTTTTGCTTTCCCTAACAAAATTTTTTTACAAAAGACTTTTTTTTCCTGTAACTGGCCATGGATTAATTTTTTTTTCTGTTAGTGGAAGCGCTTATCAGCTAAATAAAGTGAGGGGCTTTAGCACAGCTGGATGCACTGCTGGTGTTTGCTGGAGTCCTACTGACTCTAGCAAAAGTTTCTACGCAAGGAGAAATGGGAAATTTGCAGATTTCTTTGCCCCTGCTAAACTAATTGCTCTAACTAGAGCTGTAATTCTCTGTCAATAGAGGAGCTTATCTGTGACAGATGGCTGTGTGTATCAGCATAACTTCTCTCTCCACATCTTTTCAGCAGAATCTGAAATGTTAGCATTTGTGAAGCAAGTCCTTCAAAATATGAAGATTGATAGGGGAATGTCTATCAAGTGTGGTTGAGAACAGAACTTTAACATGTGGCAAAGGTTTAAAAAATGAAGGAGAGCTCTACATGTAAAGGAGGTAACATATAACCCAGAGACCAAGAGGAGGGACCAATGGACAGACAGGCACAGGAAAGGGAATGTGCAGTTCCTCCACTTGTGTAGTAGAGTCAAGTGTATGAATGGCACTGATAGCACGGGAGAGCTTCTGACTGAAGGAAGTTGGTATGGAAAGAGGTGATAAGAGCCACCGAAATGTAGAAGAAAATAGTAGTACGGGGAATTTGTGAAGAGAATGGAAAAAAACAAGGCTTTGGTGAGTGCAGGCCCATCCTTCAGAACCACTGCAGTACCAGTCTTTCTCCCACAGTGATGCTCACCAGTGAGCCTCTGGTAAGTCAAAGCCAGCACTGGTTCACTTTGCCTTAGCCTCCTCAGTTTGGAGGGCTGTGGGGGCTCCACCTGTAAGCTGTGCACACAGCCTGTTCTCAGCTGGGAACCCCTGGGACAGGGGAAGCACTTATTGGGAGTTGGAGGTTTCCTGCTGGAGATGGGAGGTTGAGTCCAGGATCTGGAAGAGCTCTGGGCATGGCTTACTTGCTTCTTGGTTCCAGACATGAACACTCTGTCAGGCACTGAGCTGGCAGGTGAAGTGTTGTACAAGTAGTGACAGATGTTTTTAAAAATTCCAAGCTTCAGATTGACTGTCAGGTACCTGTTCAGTGCAAGGAGTAAATAATTAGAGGCAAGTAAAGTTTACATGAATTGTAGCTGGTGAGTCACTTATTTTGATCTCCTGTTTTTGGCATAGATTGGCATTGTCTTGGCTATAATAAAAAACCTTGTCTAACTTGAGATAACCTGGGATGGTTCCTATGCAGTCATTTTGGCTTACTTACTCGTTTGCAGGAACATTAGGCTATTTTGTTTAGGAAAGGATGATCTAAATGTATAAAAGAAATGGTGTGTTAATGTCATAGAAAAGAGCCTTTAACAAGTACAGATTGTGGTGTTTTATGGCTTGTCAGCTTTAGTGTTGTCTGAGAATGGACACCAGTTCGGTCCTGAGGTTTTACAACATTAGATTATGAACAAAATGTGATAAAACTGAAGAGAACTATGTTTGTAGGATTTTCCTTTCTTTTTACTCTGAAAGAAGCCTAACGTGTCAATGAAAATAATTCTAATGAAATTTGCTTTTGGCTTTTCTTATTCTTTCTTCTTATTCTTTCTTCCTCTTCCACTTTCCCACTTGGTCTGTACAACTTCCTGAGTCTTTTTGTGTTGCTTGTTGTGATCTGCATTAGTTTCAGAAGCACTTTTTACTGTAACTTAGGAGTTGCACCTGCTCTTGCATTTTTCTTCATCATGCTATTGGAAGAAAATAAGACTTTGTGATGCAAAGTTTAGAAATTTTGTGTAATTTGCAGTGTAAAACTACTCCTCCTAGGTCAGATCTGGGTGTGTAGGATCCTTTTACTGGAAGTTTAATCAGCACCTCAGAACTTGCTTGGAAGAACCAGTGATATCTGCTTCCTTGAGAAAATCTTCAGGCTGTTTCTGCACCTACCAGTGCATCAGCTGTTCCGTGGGGCTTGTTTGTTGTGGTTTTGAGGGGATTTTTCGAGTTGTATTTCCAGGAAGGAATTATAAACTTTGAATATAGGCTAGATCAGTGTTTCTGCAAAATACTTCCATTTTTTTTTAGCTTGCTGTTTTGGGGATATACTGTGCAAAACATCTTTATTCGTTTTATTTTTTAAATCACAGTAATGAAGAGTATCTTGGATATTTTAATCAAACAGGGTTTGTTTGAAGGACTGTGTCCCAGAAGGTGTTTGATTGAAGTTGATCTCATCTTATTCAGCTGTTCTGTGTATTAAGGAATATGCTGTGATTGCGACAAAACCAATTACTTTTATTTGCATTTTGATGCAGAAAGTCTTGTCAGGATTGCATTGCATTAGGATGTATAAACATACCACAGGACAGACTTCATACTTTCAAGTTAAAAAAATTAAATGCTTTCCTTCCAGAAATTTCAAATAACTGGACTTTGGTTTAGCTATGTTTTATTTCCCCACCCCTACCTCTCACCCTGGTAGTCAGGAATATTTACTAATTGCAAAATATCTTCTAGGCATTGTTCCCTCTTCTGTCGTTCTGACTGCTTTCCAAGTGATGTCAAGGGTTTTCCTGACATGGGCAGTAACACATAGTGTAAAAGAGGTAAGTCAACTACCAAATAGATAGAAAAACTATTGATCTATGCTGAAAAGCAAGTGTTGATCACTGTCTTATTTTCCTTAAGATGTCTTCTGTTTGTGTCCCAGCATGTGAAATTTGTGTGAATTTCTGTGGATCAAAAGAAATAAAAATAGATCCGAAGTCATCTTTTCTCCACAATCAAAGAGAGTGAGATCTGATTCTCTTACTGTAAGACATCTAGTTCCTGAACAGATTTTGCAATCCTCACTGGAAGTTAGAGGTTCCAGTGTGTAATAAAGAACCTAGAATTTGGGCCAGCTTTCTAGTATTGATCTCATTAGTGCCATAATTAATAGAGACACCTCCTCGTTGCCCCCCTCCTCCCTACACAATTCACTTCCTCCTCTGTGGCATCTGAAGCTCCCTCTCAACTGTCTGTGCACAACAGTGCTCTCTGTTACCACTCTGCAGGATAATCTTTCCTCTGTCCCTCATTTGATTTTCCTACATTCAAGCATAGGTGGGTTTTGGGGCCTGTGTGTTTTTCCTCATTGCTTACCACACGCAGTAGTGCTGTACTTTACACAAAGCTCTGTAGAATCTTTTGGAAGCCATGTTATTTGAAAATTATCCCTGACAGCTATTTGAAAATCTAAACATGCTTTAATTGGTTCAGGTTATGCTGACTTCCATGTCATCTGAATCCTTGTTGTAGTCCAAATATCTTTCATCTATGCTGGGTTTTCTTCTCATTAAAGAAAGAAATCAGCCTTGATGCCAGTGTCAGCCTGGGTGCCTGAAATAACTGACAGTCATCTAGTGTCATCCTATATACATAAAATCATTTGTGACTTGGTATGGAGAATGTCTTAAGGAGCTTCTCTCACTGCCAAATCTTCAGGGAAGCTGCTTTCTCTTCCTTAGTCCAAACCTGTTACCAGAGCATCCATCCACATGTAAAGTAACATAACTCACTGTAGTTCCTAATAATTAACAGCCCTTTCTGATATTACAATTCTTGTTCGCATGAACCCTTAGTTTCATGCTATTTAAAGTGGAGGAATGTTATTTTTATCAGTAAACTTAAAACCTTGTAAATACTTATCTTCTGATGGATTTCCCTTTTGGTGCAAATTAATGCACTCCGGTCCATGTTAATTCACTGGAAATAAATACTAGACTTTAAAAAAAACAAAAGAGCCATAATCCCAAGATATTAGCTATTAGATACATGTGTAAAATACTTTTGAAGAATTATGCTTGTAGTTTTTCTTGGTACCTATGTGAGGTCGGTATACCTGGTGCTTCTTAAAGAACAATGATAATCTGTTTTTATGAATTATCTCCTGGTTTTGAAGTAATGCAAATACCAAAGTTTAGATTGTGTGGATTGTAATTATTCCATGTGTTGTCTGTCATCAAAGGAGAGCCCGTAATATGATAGTGGGTGAGGTTTTTTTGAAACTTATGCCCACATTCTCACTGGAGAAAACCAGCAAAATGGGAGAAAACAGGAGCAATGAGTTTAGCCTAACATTTGACTTTTAACAAGGCTTCTTTCAACAATATTGCGTTCCAATTTTTTTCCCCTACACTTGTGTGGTCTTTTGGTCAAAGTCTTGCAAGAGAAAGTATTACATGTTACTTTTTTTAATGTCTTAGAAAGTGGGCATAAAAATGGTAAGGATGAGGAATCCGGTGATGAGTTTTTGACCTGTGACTTAGAGCAAATGAATAAGAGGCTGTATTCTCACCCTCCTCTTCCCCCAGCCAGGGAGCATGCAATCTCACCTGGGGACATGTATTGCAAGTGTCACAAGTGTTCTACTTTTTCTAAAGGGCTGTCTGCACAAGTGAGCTCCATGGTGAAGTCCAGGATTAAATTCTCACACAGCTTTATGGAACTTGTAAGCTATGCAGTTGCATGATGAGGTTCTTGTAAAATAAAACGCAGTTTTCCTCTTTAACTCTTTGAGTGAGACTTGTTCAGTATCTTGCTTTTCCACACTGTTTTCATATAATAATGTAGCTAAAAGAAGAAACGTGTATTGCATCCCTCCTCTCTGTCAGGGTACACTTCTAGATCTGTGATGTGTTATGAAGCATGCCTCTTGCCACTAACATGTTTGTGCTTTTTGTTGACTTCAGTGATGTGTTGTTAAACTCCATATGAAATTATTTATAATAAATGTTAAAGCATGGCAAATGTTAAAGCACTGCACACTTCCCTGGGTAGCAATGAGATTCCCCTTAACTCCACCGTAGGAGCAGTTGTTAGTGTAGTGGAGGAGGGCCTGGCACATCATACAGTACTTGTTATCATTTTGTCATTACCCGAGAGAGGAATTGGTTTGGTGAATTGTACTGTTTCCCCTGCAAAGGAGGGAAGTGAATGAACAGCCTGGCATGAAGGGCTAGGAGGATGCAGGCACAGGAGAACAGAAAGTGCCCTTCAGTTCAAAAGATGTCTTTCTCAATTTGTGGAACAATTAGATCATCATGGCAGACCTTTGTAGAGTTCCATTCTGATTGATAATTCTGTACCCATTTCTGATGGGTAATTAAAAAATGGTGTCAGGAGGGATTTATTGCTTATCCCATTGGCTTCAGTTACAGATAAGTTGCAGATAAATATAGTGCAAATTTAGAGGAACCTTTCTAGAACATGCAGTCAAAAGAGATGTTGTGAAGGCTACATGTACAGCATGTAGAGGTGGTAATTAAGACTTTAGTATCTGCAGTTGTGAATTGATATCTTCAATCAGCAAAGCATACTTAAATAGGGAAGAACATTTTAATTTATGATATTTAAGATTAACTTGTGGTAAAGGAAGTCCATGCTGGAAAGTTCAGATTTCTGGCTGAGTGCAGTTGAAAAGCTGGATTCATCACTGCTTTACATCTATGTAAATTTGAGGAATACCTTATAACACAACTGTCTGTCGGGCCCTTTGTGCCTACTGGGAAGTTTCCTTTCTTTTCTTTTTATTTTTTAATTACTGCACCAGAGAACCAGCACTTTGGAGGAATATATGGAATGTTCCAACATTTTTTCACCATTAGAGTTGCACAGTGCTGCTGGGTTTACTCTTCTGCACTGGATTGCTCAATTATGTGTTTAGCTGAAATTTTCTGCAAATTCGTCAAACTGTTACTCTTAATGTGGAGAAATTTCTCTTTCTATGCATAAGGAAAACATTTAAAACGTCTCAGGCTTTATTTTGTCAACTCCTAGTTCTCATCTCTGCATCTTAAAAGGCTGTGGTTTGTTTTATATTTTAACAACCATTTTCTGCTATTCACAGTATTGAGGATAAGCTAAAATATATTCAGGACCTTCCTTGATGATATATTGGCTTGAAACACATGGCAAAAAATTATGACCGCTCTTAGGGCAGTTGGACAAATAAGGTGTAAAGAGTGTAAAATGTGTTTTGAATTGTGTCTAATGCTTCCTTGAAAGTCTGGCAGGAAAACTGGCATAGGAAGAAGAATTGGGCTTAGTGGTTTGTTAAAGGTCTACTGTGTCTTTTCTGTCCTATCCCCCTTACCTTCAGCCTGGAAGAGGAATGATGCAAAGGCAGCATTAGCAGTGCCTAAATGAATAAGACTCTTGAGAGATTGTTTTGTAAATCAGTTCCCAGGGGGTTGATAATGTGCATCTCAGGCATCTTTATTTGAACTGCTGAAAAATTGTCAGTGCTCAAAGAGATGTTCTAATAGCAACAGACGACAGATGTGAGTGTGTAAAAAACACACTTTTTAATGATAACCACCAATTTCCAGTACTCTTTCTTCCCTAAAAAAGGGCACAAGTTATAAAGGCACAACCAGTGATTCTTTAAGTGACCTTAACAGGGCTCTGTGTGTGTGTCTTTCATAATGGTGTGAACTGTTTTAATAACTTGTAATATTAAAGTACATGGGGAAGACCTTTGTACTTTGAAGGCAGTGTTACAGAAGCCCTGTGATAGAACTGGATTGTTACTGCCAGATTTTCTACTTCTGTATGATTCAGTGTTAGCTTCTTGTCCTTGGATAGTACTTCAACCAAAATTTTTGTTTCTTGACTTTACTGATTTCTGTAGAGAGGGATAAAAAGAAGTGGGGTTTGAAAGTACAGGTTGAAGTCCATGACTCACATTTAGAGGAACTTCCTAAGCTGCTACTCCCAATTTGACCAGAAGATGCAGCTCTGGAGTGCTTGTGGAGCACATGGCTCCTTTGGAACAGCGTCATCTGTGAAATGCTGGTAACTTTTCCCTGTTGAGAACTAAGCCTTGCTTATAGAGCAGACCCCAAACAGGATTAGGATCCTCTAGCAATGTTAAAATAGATTTGGTTTCTTGTCTGAAAATCTTCAGATAACTTTTATGTTTGCTCTTTTATGATGATGCAAGGTAGATTAATTATATAAATAAACTATCAGAGTTTCATGTGGAAAAAGAACAAGATGCATTCCCTGCAAAATGCAGTGGAAGTGACCTGAAATGTATATGCAGCAGAACAAAGATTAACAGCAGCTCTACATTCCAGGATAGCTCAGGATTTCTGTATACATCTTTCTGGGTTTTGCAGTCTGTAACAAAGATTTTTCTGGGTAATCCTCATGACTGTTTTTACACAAAAATATATGATCATTCCCCTCCTATTGAAAGGTTTCTGACTGCCCATAGATAAGTGTGTTCCTTTTTTTTTTTTTGCTGGTGCATGTACTTTGCTCAAGATGAATAGAGTGTACCACCCACACCTACGAACTTCCATTTCCCTTTTTTTCCAAGAGTTGGAGGAAGAGAAAATGTGGGCCTCTGTGGTTGAGCTCTCTTTGTTCCCACAGTCCACTGAGTTTGGACTCAAGGTACTCGTACAGCTGGGAATTCTGTTGAAGGGGGGAGGAAAAGAGGGGAAAGGCTGCATAAAAGCCATGTTTACTCTCTGGAGAGTTTGTAGTGCAGGTGTGTGAACCCCATATCTGTTACTTGATCACTGTTACTCCATCTGCAACTTGAACCTCATTATGATGCTCCAAAATCTAATAAATATAACAATTCATTTTAAAATACATGCCTTTGGCTATTAACCTTCAAAACACAGAGAGAGTAAAAGATGCTTCATTGATGTGTGACTGACATAAAGGCCTCAAGAGGTGTAAAGCAGTGAAACATGATATAATGCCTGAGTGTAACATTAGAGGAACTGTGCTAGATACAAAAAGCAGAAAATGGAGCAAGGAACAGTGAATCATGTAGTTGTCAGGCTTACCAGAGGTGAGACAATCTGAGCTTCTGTTTCTTTTCTCCTCCCAGTCTGAATTCTGGTGTTAGCTGTTTTGCTGCTGCTCAGAAGGAGGACCCAGTTTCTCATCTGTAGAGAGAGGAAAACAGTGCATTTACTCAGGAGTAGCATGAACTAGGAGCAGAATATAAAGTGTAAACCAGATATCAAGTGTTAGACTAATCATCCTTTCTGCGTGCTGCGCTAGGAAACAATTGTAGCACTGAAATAGGAGCTGGTACTGTGTAGGAATGGCAAGAGTTCTGAATTGTACTCAGTATTTCCAGGATTTCTTGTACCAATTTACCTTGTGAGACCTTAAGTTACCTGATCATGAAGCAAAGCTATTCTTAAGAAACTAGAAGAATACAGAGCATGATAAGAAGGTTTTTTTACTGTTGTTACTAATTTTGCTTTTAAGCTCATTCTTGGAGTCTGTTCTCTAAAATGATGCGGTAAAGCGAGTCACAGGAATTGATTTCTGTGAGGTTTTCTTGGGTCTGGTGAGGATTTGGTAAGGCTTGAATTGATACTGAGCTGTTTTTTTTTCTTGCAGGTACAAACTGAAGACAGTGTCCTCTTGTTTGTAGTGGCCTGGACAATCACTGAGATAATCCGTTACTCTTTTTACACATTTAGCTTGTTAAACCATCTCCCTTATCTCATCAAATGGGCCAGGTCGGTACCATAATAGTAATCACAGCCTTAAAAGCACTGATTTGATAGGGATGTTTATCTTGTAAAATAGTTGCAGTACAAAAAGTAAAATTTTGCTTTGAAGGAATTGCCCTGTTTGTGAATGTGACTTCCCAGCAGATTTTGGAGTTACAAAAAATCTATTCCGTTGTAAGCTGAAAGAGTACGAACTGATATTTAACAGGAAGGAGTGACGGTAAATAAACTGACATTTAACAGTCACTGTTGAATCCACGGGTTATACTTCAAACAGTCTTTAAGCTCAGTGATGAACATCAACTACATTTGGCCCCATTTTAAGTAGTAGAATGACCTTTACCAAAGAGTTTAGAAATGAAAGTTGTAAAGTGTGTGTGGGGTGGGAGAGAATAGTTTTAAAGATAGTTTTTAGATTCCCAAAGATAATCTTTATTTCAAAACGATTGCTGATTTGAATACTTATCTTGCAATAATGTTCATAGCTTTCCATGCTCTAGTCAAATAAGAGCTCAGAAAAAATAAATACTGAGTTGAGAATGTAAAAACTGAATATTGATAGTATTTAACAAATACTTTGTCAGAGTTTGTTGTAACTTTTAATTCTTTCTGTAAATGTTTTGTTCTAGGTACACTTTGTTTATAGTCTTGTATCCAATGGGAGTCTCAGGCGAATTACTCACAATATATGCTGCATTACCCTTCGTCAGGCAGTCTGGCTTGTATTCCATTAGTTTACCTAACAAATACAATTTTTCATTTGACTACTATACATTCCTGATCCTGGTTATGATCTCTTACATTCCAAGTAAGTATGACTTTGTTAGGTTTTTTAGTATTAATAGCTGTAATGGGAAGAGCTAATAGTGGTGGGATTAGCATACATATAACTGACCAATTTAGGCTGTTGATGACCTTGTTTAATTTTTCACGGTTCACAAACGTTAGTGTCTCTTGGAAATTTTAGCTTCTGGTGTTTATGTTGCATCCCCTACTTTGTTGTTCTGCAAACAGACTGTGTAACATAGTCTTAGGAAAAAGAGGAGAAAAAGTGCTGCGTGGAGTTTAGAGAGAGAAGAGATGAAAGAGGTACTAGTTTGCATAAAGTGCCTCAGATTCTGAAAAACGGAGACTAGAATTACCAGAAATAAATCGGGAAATCTCATTCTTTTGGAAAGACTTTTTCCTCCCTGCAGTCAATTTCATATCTATTGTGTGTGTGCAGTTCAGGAAACTTTTGTCATCTGCTTGTACGTGCAGACTTAAATATGGCATTTTGCATTTAACTAAAAATATGATTGCTCTAGCAAAAAATAAGTAATACCTGATGTGTTAGACTGATATCACTTCTTCTCTTTAAAGTGTAAAAAACAATAGATAATTTGAGCAAAAATTGTGTAAGCACATTCTCTTTTAGTGCAGAATTTGTGGCCTTGACTGTGTGACTGTGCATCTTGCACTGACATGCAAGCCTCGCTTCAAAGTTGATTGACTTACTCTGTTTTCTCTTCAGTCTTTCCTCAGCTGTATTTTCATATGCTACACCAGAGGAGAAAGGTACTCTCCCACACTGAAGAACATAGGAAGTCGGAGTAATTCCAACTCCTTTTCAGAACTTTACAAACATCAAAATGCTGCAGTTTTTCAATACCCAGCACATTTGTAAAGAATATACCAAGATAAGTCAGAGGTAAAAGACCAATAATTTAGCAAGAATAACCAATAAATCTGATTCCACTAAAATTCCATAATGTAAAGCATTGAAACAATTTTCAGCTTGCAGTGCTTCAAAAAACTTTTAAACTTTATATGGCTTGGCAATTAACCTTTTCCTTAAATGATGTGCTAAGTGGATTTCATTTATTATTAAATGCCTGAAGGTTGCAGTATGAGTGATGAAGTTGTAGCCACTAAATGCCTGAATTGGGATTATATTACCAATACCTCTTGTTTTTTAAGTGCTTGACTGCATGCCAGAAACTGTATGTATTGCTGTGAAAGCAAACAATATGCTCTGGAATACTTCTGGATAATGTCTGAGACTTCAGTGGAGAATGTAATCTGGGCAAAGTGTTTGATTTTAGAAAGGTAGGTTGTGTATTTAAAAGGTGATAGGAACAAGAACAAGAAACCGATTTCGGGGAATGTGGTTCTTTAGGAATTTAAACAGTATGGTGTCTGACCAGAGTGTATTCTCTGAAGATCTTGTTTAAGCTGATTACTCAAATGCTAATGTTAATTCAGAGGCTGTAATGCTTATCTGAAACATTAAAACTCCTCTAAGTACTGCATCCCTGGATACTTTTTTTACATATTAAAAAAAATAAAATTAACACTAACTGTAAGATTTCTAGTGATACCAGTAACGAATCTAAATATAAGGAGGCAGGTTGCCATAAACGCACAGTTCTGCCTTTTTTTACTTTATCATCTTTAATCACTGTTAGTGATACTCATCTTTCAGTGCTGAGGACTATTTGGTCTGCTGTGGAATCATCTGGGGGCCTTGTTTCTCAACTGAACTTTTCTTAAGTGACTGATGTGTATCACTGTGGCACATCCAAACAGGCAGTTCCAGGCGCTCAACTTCTGAAGTATTGCAAAGGAATAAGCTGCTCTTTTGAAAACAGATTATCTCATATGTTACATGCTGCTTTTGCAGACTGGACAAGCCTTCCCTCATCTGTTCTTTTGAAAGAGTGGAAGACCACAGAAAGTTGTATTTTCCTTGGTGCTTTCTCTGGGTTCTTTGGCTTTAGCTGTCCTTTGGGAAGGTAAAACAGAGAATGGAAGAATCAAGAAAGCCTTCTAGTGAGGCAGAAAGAGCACTAATGCTGTGTGAGAGCAGTGCCACAGGTAAGAAGAAACTTTTGACTGGAGGCAAAAGGGTAGGGAATGGAAGGGGCAAAGGGAGCAGGGAAATGGACAGATATCCAAGCAAAGACAAAAGGAAATGTCGGTTATGGTCTTTGCTCTGTTAGACATTGACAGCCAAATGGCATTGTCTGAACCCAGTCAGTCACTAGACAATACCACATAGGCTTCTCTGGCTTCCCTCTTGTAACATTATGATTTAGTGCACAAATGAGGTGTGACCCCTACCGTGCTACCTGCAATACTAGTCTCATGCTGTGCCTGCCAGCACCTTCCCCTGGACGTGGCCCAGTTGTGCTCGACACATCCCGGCTCTCCCTAAACACAGCCAGTAAGTACTGAAGGCACAGGCTTTCTATTCTAGCACTTGGGAAGAGCTGGATTTACAATTATTTAGGTTTATGCTTGTCAGAGCTATATTTTTAAAAAAAAACTTTGCATTTTTCAGTAATTTTCTTTGACTCCATCTAAAAGTCTGCATTTTCCTAACTCTCGGTATATAGCACATTTCCTGTTCAACACGAACAGGACAATTATAAGCAGAGAGAGGGTAAGAGAAAATAATTATCTTTGCTTCTATTTTAAACACTTTGGAGCCAATTATTGACTATTCAAAAACACAGGAGGTTGTAGCAAGGTAGGTGTTGGTCTTTTCTCCCAAAGTATAAGTGATAGGACAAGAGGAAAATGCCTCTTGTTACACCAAGGAAAGTTTAGATTGGCTATTAGGAAAAATTTCTTCATCAGAAATGTTGTCAAGCACTGGAACAAGCTGTCCAGGGAAGCAGTGGAGTCACCATCCCTGGAGGTATTTAAAGAAGTGTAGATGTGGTTCTCAGGGACATGGTTAGAGGGATTTTGCAGTGTTAGGTTGGACTTGATGATCTCAGAGGTCTTTTCCAACCAAAACAATTCTGTGATTCTATTACTGTGGTCGTATACAAGATCAAAGTGGTTTGGGATTTGAAGATGCAACAATTCATCTCTGCGTTAGGTTATGTGCTTTGTTGTAGTGATCTGAGAAATGTTACATTATACTGAATTCATTGTTCAAAAGTGTAAACTTTCACCTCTGAACAAAACATCTTTTGCTTATACTTGCTGTTAAAGTGATGTCAGTATTTCTGAAGGATGCCATCTAAAAGATCTGATTTCCTGATGTATTTAGGTTATTGGATATTGTCAATGTTTAGCTCCTGAACTTTCCTTAATTTGATTTCTGTGCCCAAATAAAAGATTTGGTTTCAAATTTGTTGGTCCAGTTTGGAGAAAAAAAATTGGCTGTATAATACTCCTATATGGAACAAACTCCTAGCTCTGCTGATGAGAAAAATAGAGTACAGATCTGTGTACAGTGCAATCAGATAGCATTGGCACCAGGGAAAAGCAGAGCATGCTGCCAGTAGAGAGGGAACTTGTGCAACCAACACCTTTACTGAATAAGCTTTATCATGGAATATTTACTTTAATTGAAAACATTAATTTACCACACAAATGCAAATAAACTACAGACTTTTAAAAGAAAATGGAGTTACTTTTCCTTTTAAAAGAAAAAGAATTTGCTTTGCTAGTAAGACATTTTATCAGCAAAGTTGATTTGTAAATTATAATCTAAAGTATGAACATACATTTAGTATGTACAAAAATTCAGCACTTCAGCTTGCAGTGCTTTTTCAAATTTATCTTTCATGGGAATCACTGGAAGGTGATCTTGAATGAGAGCTGTAGTGTGATGCCCTAATACCGTTTGGCTTGTTCCCCAGTATTGACTTTGGTCACACATGTGGAGCTTTTCCTCCTCATAAAATAAGAAATTTCCCCTCATCTGTCACTGAAGTTGTAATGTGGTTTGTGTGAACTTTATAATAAAAGCTTTGATTGGTACTCTTTGTCACAAATATAAGGGTTTTTATTTTCCCCACAGACTATTTACTTGGCTTGCATGTTCTCTATCAGCATATCCAAACCAAAAGGCGTTTTCTGCTTTGGTGTCTCTGTTGTGTGCAGTGGTTCAGTTGACAGCACTTTATGTTCTACCATGCTGGCTTTGAGTTAGTCACTACCCTCTAAAAGACCAAGGCTCTTACCAGTGTATAGTTTACAACTGGAATTGTAGAAATGTTCATATTGTAAATTACAGTAAGATGCAGGTTACAGTGCAGGTAAATTGTAATTTTTCACAATGTGATGTTTCTATCAAAGGTGGGGTTTTTTGTTATCATAATGAAGGTTGACATTTGTGTGGACCAATCTGCAGTGTCATTTTAAAACCCATCTTTCAACTTAAAATTTTCATGAGTATACATCAAATCAAGAATTTTGATGTGTGTCAGTGAAATTTGGGTGAAAACTATATACAGTCATTTTTGTATTTTTTTCTATGTTGTGAAGAATAAAACTGTAATTTTATAAGTCTTGATTCACTAAGATTATTATAAGTTAAATGTATTTTTTGTATATTTAGGAATCTGGTATTACCTGGACCTCTGAAAGATTAAGCATAGACATTTTATGCATGGTTGAAAGATATTTCAACTTGATAATGCAATGAAATGGTTTGTATGCTAAAATAATAGTTTGTGTTGTTGCCTTGTGAAATTCATTCTGTGCTCTTCACCTGGATTTGGCCTACTGATCAGTGATACTAATTGCTATAATCCAAATAAAATAATTCTGAACAAAATGTGTTGTATTGTTACTGTTTAAGGAACAAAAGCAGATGTTTTATAAATGTGAATTAGGGCTGCATTTTTATTCATTTGTATATAATGTGTACCTTGCAATTTACAAGATTTTTTAAGCATATGTAGCTCTGGAGCTCAGACAAAAGAATTAAGAAACTTCATACTGTTACGAAAGCTCTGCTTTTCACTTTCAGAAGAAGTACTCATAACAACACAGTAACTGTGTCAGCACGCAAACTTACAGCTTCCTGAAGGATCCTCAATAGAATGTGAGCTTTCTGTTCTGTTGTTATATGTACTCTGGATGCTGATGGTTTTCTACAAAAACAAAATCGTTTGAGTATTATAAATATAGTGGAATGCTTAACTAATGCAACAGAATACTTCAGAGTTCATTTACTAAATATAATATGTCTGCTACCACGGCAACGTTCTTAGCATTTTTAACACTTCCTGAGAGAGATTTAAAAACTGTGTCTAGATGGCATTAATGCTCATAAATAACAAGTTATAATCCTCTAATAGGAACTGAATAGTAGTTGCAGAGTGAGTGCTGTTTTTCTAGGCATATGCTTGTCATAAGATTGCACAACTACAGTGATTTTTTTGTTGATTGCAGACGAGATGAAATACTGTTGTCATGCCCAGCATCAGCACATGTCCTACGCATGATAGCTGAGACTTAGCCATGCTGTGTCATTAAAAACTTCTCTCTGAAATGCTACGCTGTGAGTGGTGGTGCTGAGCTCTGCTTGTGCCTTAGAATAACTGCTGCTGGTTATTTGTGTTTCCTCTTTGCATTTTGAAAACAGTATGTGTGGAAACAATTTTAGTTCCCTAAGGTAACATTAAAAAGTCTGAACAGCCTAAGGATTCTGTGTTTACAAGCAATTTAATATCACAATAGTACATAAGGCTCCCCTTAAAAGCGTTGGCAGTTCTTGACATCAGACTTGAGGAAGGATCTGTGCTGATACGCTGGGTATAAAATAAAAAGGTGTGAATATCTGTGTGATTCAGTTTGATTTGATATGAACCCAGAATTTCTAAAATTGGGATTGGTTGATTCAAGCCACCCAACTGCCTGGGACTTCCATTCGATATCAAGTGGCTTTTAAATTCTGCTTCCTATCTCCTAAACAAATACTCTTCCACAAGTGTCAGAAGACTTCTCAAAGCAGTAAGAGAATTAATAAAACTTCTATGATGGTTTCTGAAGGCTACTTTGAAGCAGTTGGAATTTCAAATATGGATTGAAAATTTAAAACTTTTAATACTGTTGATCACTGATTTCCAGAATAATACTTTAGAGATGGGAAAGATCCTAAAGCCCTTTTTATGTCTTCACAAATTAGCTTTGGCATTAATATTGTCAGAGCTGTGTTGTTCTCTTTGAGGTGCTGGCATAGATAACATGGTAATATTAGGGAAAGAGATGGTACTGTCAGTATTGTATCTTAATTTTTCTAGTAGTTTAAGTAGATGCATATTATTTCACTATTCCTCTATAAAAACAATTTGTAATACTTAGAAACACTTCCATGTCTAGTTATACTTGCACAGAAACACTGCCTCTCTAGATTAAATTTATTTCATATAGGTTGTACATCGAGATTTGATGTTACCTGATACTGCATGAGGAAATTCTTCGGTGGAAGCTTTTGCAGAGGCTTTTTCAACTGAGTTGTGAACACTGAATTGCTCTTTGTCCTGTCTTTTTGACTCCTGCTACAGACAGTCTACAGTCTTCTGTGACCTGTTACCACTTGCAACAAGTGTACCTTAAAACTTGAACACCTGAACTTAGAATCATATTTGCTCTGTAATCTGCATTCAGCCTCTTGGGCAATACAGTGGGTTAGTATCACTCTACAGAGTGATAATCTGAAGAATATGTAGAGAGTGATAGACAGGCATTTCAGATATCTTTAAAATCAGTTTTGAGTTGATACCAATTTAAAGGTCAGCCCTTTGGGTTTTTTCTAGCATGCCTACAAAAAATGTCACTTGTGAAGAGCATATAGGAAGTGGAGCAGCTTCCACTCAGCTTAACCCTAGGTTGCTTTTATGAAATCAGTTTGTCTTTTAAAGGCTTCTTTGAGTAAAATACAACCTCTTCACTTTGAATAAGAAAAAAGGTCCTGAATGCTGACCTTCTCTGCTAAATGAGAGTCAATGAAGAGATGAGATGGAAGAAAAGAGGTACTGGAGGATACAGAGCTCTACCGTTGTGCGTACCAAAGAATATTTAAGCATTGACAAAACATGAAACTTTCTTCCCTTTTCCCTTTGGTATCCAGTAGCTGTTGTTTTTGGGGGGGGTGGTGTTTGGCTTTGGGGTTTTGGGTGGATCTTTTTGTTTGTTTATTTTTTTAAGGGAGACCAGCAGCACTTAATGGAGATGCTGCAATGTTTTGTCTGGTGTGCTGATGACATGAAGTTTCTTTTATTCTTCTCCAGGTGTTTATTACAAGATTATGGGGAACTGGATGCACTGGCTTAGGTGTTTTGTTTTAGTCCTCTGTTTCTGTGTATAAACTACTTCTGGGAAAGTTGCTGGTTAGAGAATATTAAATGTGTTTCCTTACCCAGCTTTTTGGTGCAATTTAAATTAAGTAAACAAAGCACTTTATTAGCAAACTGGAACAGTGGAAAAAGCTTTCTTGCATCAGCAAGAAAGTGGATGTGAAATTGAAAGTCAGACATTGCTGGTCGGTTTACTTAGTAAGACTGGAAAGTAACAGTTGATATTGTTAGACCCCTCCGAGAAGTAAACCGTACAGTCTGAAAATACCGAATTATTCTTCAAAAAGTATTGTCAAGTCAAAGAATGTGTGGAAACCTGTTCTAGGCTTATAGGTGCATTCAAAAACGGGCAGATGTAAGCATTCATGGGCTACTGTGCTCCAGGTTCCTGGTGATGTATAATTGCACATCAGGCCTAAGCTTGCCAGGTTTTGAAGAAATAAACTGCTGATAGGAAGATGTAAAACTACTATATACCACTGTTGTTAAAAATCATACGATTTATTCTTAGTTACTTGTTTTAAACTGATACTTGTTTGCAGAATAAACTATGATTGGAGTCCTAGGATATGAATTCTTTGGAATAAATGTAGTGTACAATGTATTGCTGTCTCTCCATTGTAACTGTGTAACCCAGAATAACTTTTCAATAAAAATGTATGGTTTTGTATATTTTCATTCAAGCCTAGCTTTCTCATGAAAAACAGGCAGGCAGTTTTTTTTCTGGCCCATTTACCTGTTCTTGATGGAACTGCAGTCACTAAAAAATACTAGCAAACTATGAAAGAAGGGTCTAGAGGTGTTGGAGAAATTTCAGCAACTTGTGTCTGTGCTTAGCTCTAGACCATCTAGAGCAGGTGCTACTCTCATGTCAGGGAAAATATGGGGAGTGGACCCAGAAAGTAAGATGAAAACATTTGAGTCTACATTTTGCTAGTCTTATGCACAGAAGAACACTTTTCCACACACCCTATTGAGGTTCCTTCACTAATACAGTATTGGTCTGGGTTTTTTGACTGTGAACTTGATGGACAAAACCACATGAGTCTGGGCCCTGGTTTCAGGTGCACTGAATCTGGGTGTCAGGGGGATGGAAGTTGGTGAGTTGCTGGTGTGCTCAGTGCTATAATGACAAGCTCTAATACACTTTAGGGATGCGTGACCTTAACTATTGGTGCTCCATAACTATTTGTGCTTGTACTGCAGGTAAACAGAATACTTGTGTAAGTGGAGCTTGAGACTGAGCCTCACTACAACTTGTGTAAAGCTATTTGACATAATAGCTTAAAGCCATATAGCTTATGTGCCAAAAACATAAATGTGCTGCCCTGAGCTTCACACAGCCTCCTGGAGTCCACTTGGTACAAACATTTCTGTCCTGTTCTTTAGTGTTATCCACAGGTGAGCTGGCAAGGCTGAATGCTGAGTAGGTAGATGTGTGCTACAGTTAAAAAATGAGCTGCTGTGTTCACATTCTTCGTCAAGAACTGGAATCCTTGGCTCCTTTTTTTCTTACTCTCAGGATTCTGTGAAGTCCCTGTGAATGCCCACGTGAATTATTTGCATTACAGTGAATTTCATGATACAATCCTCCTGTATTGCAAACGTGCACGTGTGTGTTAGAGATCTGAACCCCAGCTTTGCCTGTTCTATACAGCATGGGCATGCAGATACATTTTATTTCTATGTTGGGGGTGAAATATTAGGGGTGCTGCTGTGAAAAAGCTGATAAACCTGAATCAGTAAGCACCTTGTCTTTCTAGGCTGCTATGTACTTACCCCTAAAAAAACCCCAAAAATCAGTTGTGAGTCAGGGTGTTTTGGGTTGGGCTTTTTGTTTATTTTTTAAGTCTCTGTGGTTTTGTGTTTTCACTGTTTTCTCACTTCTGGTTCTATTCCTTGTGAATCATCAGATTATTGGGAGGAGGGTGATGTGGAGCAAGAGAATTTATAATAGCAGCTTGTTCAGTTTCTGTGTTTCATACCTCCACGTTGGATCATGTGATTGTCTCTGGCTTTCAGAGGGCTGCTTTGGACTATGCAAAGGTAGGCAGTGAAATGGCCAAGAAGCAGTTTTATAAAAGTGTCACTAATTTAGGGAGTATAGATATTTTAAAGTTCTGGATATAATGCTTCCATGACACTTGGTAGTTCGTGAAGGCCATGAAGAGTGAGATGTGACATGGATATTCTGAGGTCACTCAATGTTATTCCTCATTTTAAGTAAATATTGGAAAGAAAGAATGTTAATGTTTACCTACTGCACCTGTTATAATAATAATAAAGTAAAAATGTTTTGATACAAATTTATGAGGCTACATGTGAAATCAGAATTTATGTGAACTGTTTGTGTGTTGAAGAAGTTCAGGTGTGCTTCACACAGCTCTCTGTTGTTTCCCTCATGGCTTCCCGAAAGTTCTTACGGAGTTCACATCATTCTAGTGATTTTGTGCTGGCATTCTCTACATCTTCCATGTGTCTACTTCCATTTAGCTATTTTAAGCAGAGAAATACTTTTTGAAAAAGAAACAGGGTTCAGTTTTAATCCAGAATATGATCACGATATGACTGAAGGTACTGAATGGAATTTTGCCCAACTGCATCCCCCAAAAAAAAACCCCCCAAAAAACCCCCAAAACAAACCCAAACAAAACTCCACAACAAAACAAACAAAAAACCCCACAACACAACCAAAAAGGAAAAAAAGAAGAAAGCTTTCATGATGGGACAAGTAGAATTTGAGAAGGCTAGGCTAGACTGAAAGGTGGAACATTAGCCTTTCTGGAGAAGGAACAGTAAGTTTGTCTGTTCAGGTACCACACAGTCTTGTGATATTTTTGTTTGTTGATCTCTAATGAACAAGGCAAGTAAATATTCTCATTTTACAGATTAGAATGCATTGAGGTCATCATTGTTTGTAAATAGCCACGTTGGGACTGAGATACAGAAGCTCCTCATGATTCCTTTTGCAGTAATTCTTCAGAAAATGGCTGGACTAAGTTGTGAAAGAAAAAGGTAACTCGTACCTATGTATAAATTATTAACAAAGAATAATTGCCTGAATGTTCTTGTAATAAATGTTAGGCATTTTTAAATGACTGTACAGCCACCTGTTTTGTTATACCTTAGTGCTATTTATAATCAGACTCCTGAATTAGAAACAAGAGCCAGGGCTTGAAGAAACTCCATGTTGGAAAGCAAGCTGTAGGTAAAATGTCCATAATCTGTTTCCTCGTTATTACAATATTCTACTCATTGCCTTTCTTCTACTACAATTCTGAGGTACAAGATCCAGTAACATGGATCACCTGGAAGTAGGCATTAGATTTAAGATTTTTAGTATCCATCTGGAATCTTACACATTCTTTTTCATAGCCCTATGTATGTTCTCATTATGTGAAGTACCTGATTAGTTGGCACTACTCTTAGCTTCTAATATAGCATCCTTGCTGTTTCCACAAGTGACAGATTGCCTGCAGAATCTCTTCCAAATCTTCCTTTACCTTCCTTTAAACTCGACATGTCATATTTACCTACCTATTTTAAAGTTACAAACTTTTGTGTTCCCCTGTAGCCAAGACAAAACATTTTTTCCCTTCTAGTTAACGATTTTTTTTTAAAAAACCCAAACCCCTAACTTTAATGTCTTCTGCTTTAGCATCAATTGTAACATTAGAAAAAAGCAAAACTATTCACATGTCAAACAAATGACATAGAGAAAAGAAACATGAGTGATACTCTAGAATTGAAATTACTGTTCTCTGGTGCCTCTATATACATAAACTTTCTGGAGGAGGGGCTATAGCTCACTATACACTGGAGTCCTGCCTAGGATTTGGGCATCCAGAGGCTATCATGGTGCAAAAGATAAGTAAGACCTGGCTTAGACCCAGTGGTGAAATATGAGAACCTTAAAATGACTTGGCCTGTTACCTGAGCAATGCTTTGTTGATATCCAGAACTAAATGTAGTAAGACGTTGATGCTGGATGTGCTCGGTTCTTACACGTGCCTTCACAGTATTCTGTGTCAAGCAGAATTAATTTTAGACATTAGGTTGTTGTGGATCACCTTTCTCTCTTTACTTGTTTTTACAGTTCTACATTTTTGTGAAAAAGTAAAATCTTTTACTGCTGGCTTTGAGAAAAGAACTCCAAAATGGGACTTAGTATACAAAACAAAAAGACCTGTCCCAATTTACAACTCACTGAAGAGTCTTTTCACTGTCCCCAGAATTCAGGCACCGTGCAAGCCAGAGTGACCAACCACACAATTCCTGAGTTTTGTTCTACTTGAGTAGAACAAAAGTAGCGTATGGATAGTGACAGTGTTGTACAATACCCCAAGAAAAGATAAATTCCATCTGAAAGACAGTGGTACTTATATATAAAAATGTCTCCTCATGGAAAGCAAACTGTGAATACAATCTTCATCAGCTGCAGGATGCAGCATCTGGCAGGAAAATGCCATGTAAGTGAGCATCATGGTAATAGTTGTGTGTGTTTTTTTTAATGAAAATCGTTAACTGTATTCCTGGTGAGTAAAAGATGCTCTGTGGAAGCAGCTGCTGAAAATTCAGCATATGATTTTGTAAACCACTGAAATGCACAAAGGCCTGAGTTTCTGTAGTTTGTGGAGTTACTTGCACGTGTAAAGGACACGTGAAGGGCTTGTGTTTGGAAGGTTATCTGTTTTTTTTCCCCAGCAGTAACCACCAATACCACCTCTCTACAAACCTTTCTTATCTCTGCCCCTTGATAACTACAGCTTCAGCACTACTACTGCTGAGGACTGCCTTTAGCAGGGATTTTCAGTGTTTGAACAAACATCTAGACTATTACCAGTTTCAGCTCCTTAAGCCAACCAGTTATCAGATTTGACAGTTTGCTTTTAATCAAACGTGATGCGGAACACCAAGCAATAATGTTATTCTTAGTACACATGATGCTTACCTTCAAAACACTGTAAATCATTAATTAGCTCGCTCGCATCTGCAGAAAGAGCGGATCGCCTGAAAGGACATTGTGGAAGAGTCGGGGGTTTGGAACTTGGGTTTGGAACGTGCCCCCCTCCGGGCTGAGGGAATCACAGGTGGAGCCGTGTCAGAGCGGGCCGGGGGTGTGGGCTGCAGCTCAACAAGGCAGACCTACAGCCCCGAGCGTGCATGTATTTCAGCCCCGCTCGCCGCGGCAGGGCAGGGCAGGGCAGGCCAGGGCCAGCAGCAGGTGCTGAGGCGGGGAGGTCTCTCCGCTCAGCGGTGCTTGTTGGTGCCGGGCCGGGGCAGGTCCTCCACACGGAGACAGAGCCGGCCTGCTGCCGCTCCTGCTGCCCGAGCGGCGCCGCTCCAGGGGTCGATACCAAGGCGGATCCCTGGAGCTGATCCCCTGGGACTGATCCCTGGGACGGATCCCCCTGGCCGATCTCCTGGTACCGATCCCCGGGATGGATTCCCCTGGCTGATCCCCTGGGACCGATTCCTCAGTACTGATCCCCCGGGACTGACCCCCGGGATGGATCCCTAGTGATGGATCCTCCAGGACCCACCCCCGGGCCGGACC